>CM059195.1:90744691-90786593 GCA_030323885.1 Branchipolynoe longqiensis
GTACCTAATTTTCTGACGGTTGTCATTTTTTGGCAATCATTTGATTAAGTCTTGAGAGTTGTCGATTACTATTTAGTGTAGAATTTGACTTAGTTCATACCAGAATTTCTTAGGATTCTGGTTATCTTTGGTAGTATTGGTGTGACAGTAGCTATTTTCCATTTATCTATATCAGGGATGTTGATATTACAAATGAGAATAATTGTTCTGAAATCCCTCCATATATTCGTTTGAATAAAGTACACTCATTAGAATACAACACAGTCAAGGTCATGGGATGTTCAAGACATAAGTAGTCATGTTTAGGCCTATGCATTACATTTCATAATTTACGTATCCAATATTTGTTTGCATAATCACGATACTTCTACGCATTGAATCATCTTGCAATTGTTTAAGAACAAGCTAAATTGGAAGACAATTGGAAATGAGGAAGAAGTCCGACAGTAATGACATCCCAGAAGGCAAGAAAACAATATCACCTGAAATCAGGGAGGCATGGAAGACTATTGCCTAAATAATTAAGTGTATTGTACAATGTGAATATATTGACCAACACAAATAAACAAAGTGGACAAATAGATGCGTTGATGTTCAAATTAAACAGTTTATTAAACAAAGGGGAGAATGTTACATTTATTTGTTTTAAACAATATATTAATTACAATTGCAGAACTAGGTGACTAGGAGAGATGTGCAGCAAGTCCAGAAGCGATGACATCATAGAAGACAGCCCATGCAGCACCAGCGTCATTGAACTTCGCACCCAAACCTTCGGAGAGGGCGGCAAGGAAGGAAGCCTTTGCAAGCTAGACATGAAACAGAAAGATATGGAATATTTAACTGCAAAAGATGTAGTAGGTCATGAAACTAAGCAAAGTTATTAAAACATGCATCACTAATTAGCATCAAGAATCATAGTAACATTTTCTATGGTATAGTGAGTGATAACATGTGCATTGATTTCTACTATAAATAAGTGGAGAAAAGGTGTAGATTGACACAGTGAGATTGAGGTGCATTGTTGTCGGTCTTGTAGGCCTACTATTTGTCCACAGGTGTTCTTTGTTTGAATTTACTAATAAAATCATACATAGACATATAAGATATATTCAGGTATATTGACTCACCGGGAAGTGTGCCTTCCTGGCGCCATAGTTGGTGTGACGCAGGGCGAGTACATCAATCTTTGCTAGCACAGCAGACATGTCCTGAATACTGTTCACACAGCTGTCAACAAACTGCATCACTTTGAGACCCTGGGCCTGTGATTTGGCACCGTGGGGATCTGCACCCAGGTTGAAGACAGCATACACATCAGGGACATCGGCGGCGAGGCTAGTGGAATATACAAGAAGGGTAAATATTAATCATTGGTAGCGTATTGAGGTTGATTCTAACTGTCAAATCAACACAATTTATGAAAATAATTCAGTCTAAAAATAAATATTGACAATGGCTAATCTAAATCGTCATTCGAATTCAATTAGGAGCTAGATGAAAGAAAACCTTTATCCAATGCGTTCACAACAGAGCCTCTACTTCCAGTCAAGAAGGCCAAAAATGTGCCATTGAATTTCCATATAAACCAACACTGCTTCATATATGCAGGCTAGCTTATGGAAGAACGATCATAATCTAAGTAAATGTAGTTTTGACAATCTTACTGGACGTAGAATGCAGTTCCAACAGACTGGAGGTTAACTCCAGCCCAGGACGTGGAGATGGCGGTTTTCTGGCTGTCAGAGACCAGGTATTGGCAGAGACTAATAGCGATGATGTCATAGAAGGCTGCCCACGCAGCTTTGGCTTCAGAGGTGAATTTGGCACCAAGAGCATCCTTCAGGCCTGCGAGGAAGCATGCTTTTCCAGGCTGCAAAATAATGGTAAAGGACATGTTCATAATTGGAGATGTGTAGGTGTCATGAGATATGTATTGATAAGAATTGTTGTCAAAGTGATACAGTAATACTTATCTTCCACAATGACAGCCCTTATTGAATTTACAAACTGACTTTGTATTTATCTCTTCAATGACAATATTTGTCTAGATGCAGAGTTGTTCTATTTAATTGTGTAAAAGAGTAAACCTTTCAAAGATGACCAGCTGTGCTAAAATTAAAGTTTCAGGTCAATCTGTATTTTATTCAAGATTGATGGTATGTTTTCAGTCATGACCTGAGTTCATATATATTCCTGTGCATGAACAGAAACAAAAATAGAAATGTCCAGTGACTCACCCCAAAGTATTCCTTCTTAGCTGGATAAGCGGTGTGGCGGTGAGCTAGTACATGCAGCTTATCCCTGACAGCAGCCATGTCATCAAGACTCTTCACACACTCATCAACAAACTGCATCACCTTCAGTCCCTGGGCCAGCGCTTTGGCGCCATGGGGGTCTCCACCCAGATTGAATGCTGCATATGCTGCAGGGACATCAGCAGCGAGACTAGTGAAAGAAAACATGAGCAGATTTGGAATTGATCGTCAAACATCACCTATAGCAAGACATCCTCCATGGCTCAGGGATCACAGCATAAACAATTGGATATCAATGATGATAACATATGCCAAAGTCAGTTTATGTGACATGGCCCTCATTAAAATAGCTAGAACTTGGTGAGGAAGTTGATTGTCACTGCATTTAAATACTGTTGGCCTCATATCTTACTGAACATAGAATCCTGTTCCAGCAGCCTGCAGGTTGGCTCCTGCCCATGAGATCTTGATGGCAGCTTTCTGTTCTGAAGAAATCAGATATGTGGAGAGACCAGCTGCAATGATGTCATAGAAGCCAGCCCAGGCAGCCCTGGCGTCAGCGGTGAACTTGCCACCTAAAGCATCAGCCAGTGCACCCAGGAAACACGGCTTGGCAGGCTGCAAGGCAAAATAACTTAATGAAATAGCTGATTGTGCTTAATAGGCTGGAACATGGTAAGTTGTGTACTAAACTTGAAACACACCATGCTTTTCTGTACAACAATTAAATGGTCAGCATTTACTTTTAAGAGAATGCTAACGTTCCTCAAATCAATGCTTGGATGATACAATTCTAGTCAGCAGGTATCACAGAGGCCAATGCTGTCCTAGGTGATAGAGACATTGAAGATGGTATTAGCACTTATGTAGCAGAATAAAGTAGTTTCACTCACCACAAAGTCAGACTTGTTGACATTGTAACTCATATGGCGTTGGGCTAACGCATCAATCTTGGCCTGGACAATAGCCATGTTATCAATGTTGTTCACACATTGATCAACAAACTGCATCACTCTGAGTCCCTGGGCTTGTGAAAGTGCACCGTGGGGGTCTGCACCGAAATTGAAGTTGGCATATGCAGCAGGGGCTTCAGCAGCAAGACTGGTTGAAAAATAAAAGGACACATTTACCTTTAAGTCAGTCACATATTACACCAAATTTTGCTTAAGAATTCATATTAGATTATTTTCAGTGAATAAATAAAGGATTGTTAATGCTATGAGGTCCACAGAATGCTAGACCTCTACAGGCAGTAAGTAATCAATGATCACTTTGACACATTGTGTACAAAAAAGATTTGTGCCAAGCGTTGTCTTACTGGACATAGAATCTTGTTCCAGCTGTTTGCAGATTGGCACCCGCCCATGAGGCCTTGATGGCAGCTTTCTGTGCATTAGACACCAGGAACTCAGAAAGACCAGCAGCGATCACATCATACAAGGCACCCCATGCAGCCCTGGCATCAGCAGTGAAGTTGGCACCCAAACCATCAGCCAGTCCTGCTAGGAAACATGGCTTGGCAGGCTGCAAAATCATAGATAAAGAAATGTCAGTCTTTTTTAATGGACCAACTATGGAATAAGCACAGTTCAGATTAGATAGGTAAGAGTACAAAGCACGTTGAAATCAAGCCTCATATCAATAATTCTTGATGCAGAATTCAGATATAGGCCTATATTAAGAAGTTGGAAACATATTAAGTGAGAATATTATTTAGTAAACTGCATTGCATGTAGCATTGCCTTTGGTTGTCATTATGAATATGTTTGAAGCACCAAACTGTTCATGGGTAAAAACATTTTGTCTGTAGTAGCTTCTATTTAACAAGGATTAAATCCACCCACTTACCACAAAGTCTTCTTTCTTAAGACCATAACCAGTGTGGCGATGGGCAAGCACTTCAATCTTTGCTTGAACGGCATCCATGTCATCAAGACTTCGCACACAATCATCAACAAACTGCATCACTCTCAGTCCCTGGGCCCGTGATTTAGCACCGTGTGGGTCTCCACCCAACTTGAAGATGGCATACACAGCTGGGGCATCAGCAGCAAGGCTAGGTGAAAACGAGGCATTGCAATTAACGCTCAGTTACCAGCAATTTTATGCAACATATAATATTTACCACACAAAATGTCCAATGGTTTGTATTTGGCCATAATATGTGAGTCTGCAAACAGGTCAACACTACCTGCCAGGCGGTTAATAATACACAAAAGCAACAAAGCCTGAAAAAAACAGACACAAAAGACCATGAGAAATCAATTTTCACTGTTTATGAAGAAATTGAACTGGAGTTCAGTCTATTTTCTATAATGAAATCACAATAACAATACTTCACTGTGCCTATGCAACACCCACTAACCATATCTATGCATCTGGCTAATACGTATTAGCTATGGATTCTCATGATCGGTGGGAATAATGTTTCCACCGATAACAGGCAAGTTACTTTCATTGAAATGTTACATTGAATGCACATATGTAATCACAATTTAATTCTCAAGTACTCTTAGGAAAAAGCAATGAGATATATGTTTAATGAAGACTTAATGAGAATAAGATCACTAAGCTGAGATTGAATGAATGAGAAGACAAATGAGCATGAATTCTGAATGTGAAGGAGTGGTAATTGTTCTAATATCTTCCCAATTGCTCCTTCCCTGCTCTTAGACAAGTCTTACTACCATACATTAATCTGGAAGCCATCAAAATCAAACCATGATACAATCCTAAGAAAAAGAAAGAAAGCAGATGAGGACTTACTGGACATAGAATCCTGTTCCAGCAGCCTGCAGGTTGGCTCCGGTCCATGATGCCTTGATGGCAGCTTTCTGAGCAGCGGAAACCATGTTGTCAATTGGTGATGATTAGTTCTTCCCTCTGAGTGTCGAAGCTGTCCGGATGATGCTGGTGGTACGGAGTCTTCCGGTGATGTGCTCATGGGCTGTTGGATGTCACTTTTATATGGAGCTGCATTTGATGCTCGTGTGAGTTGTCACGTAGGAAGGCCAGTCAGCAATTATGTATCTGATAGAGTATAGGTTACACATGGTTATGGTTTACCAACACCTCGAGACACGGTCTTGTCAAAATCATCCCAACTAAGAAAGAGCAGTAGCATCCATCTGAATGAAGAACATTTATTGATAATCCTGGACTTTTCAGTTTCCGCCAAATTGAGATGCACAATTATTATTAGATATGGGGCATAGTTTGCGTATTTTAGTGTCATGTGTATATATATCAGTTTATTGCGCATTCACAAAAATAGTCTATGCAACGTTATTGCAAACAAAAGTGGTGTGACCCATATTTCTCAGGACATATGTCATGAACGTGATGTAATTGATGGCTTTCTATTATTGTCATAAGAATAGGCAGAAGACAATTTCAATGTGAAATAGAACACCAATTTGAAAGCACCATTTCCTTCAGAATTGTGCTAGCTAGTACGGATAGTGGGACCAAGGCTTATTTGGCAAAGGTTAAAGAAATATCATACATAGTCATGATGTGAAAACGACTTTTTAAGGGCACTCAAGGCCCACCTAATTCTCTTGCGTAGAGGTGCAGGGGTTTCAAGCTCGGATATTTCATAGATGGTAATATTTATATAGCTTGCAGTTGCCATATGCATATTGCACTAAAAAGCCATGTAGCTTGCATAAGTATTCTATATGAAATTAATGTAGCCTTTGCTGGTCTCAGGAATAGTATTCTTAGACATAAAGATATGTATGTTGCTATTAATGGCTTTTACTTTAATTAGTTAAATTAACTCCACAATGCTATTGACATTCAAATTACTTTAGACATATTGGAAGGTTTCAAAATCTATAAAATATTGGCAACTTATTGTAATTAAAAGACAATCATGAAACTTCTGATTATCTTGCATGGCAGGGGTCATGTTCATTTTGCTTTATTTGATCATTTCCGGAATTATGTAGCTATCTCTAGTAATATAATATTGTGACCTGAACCTACCAACACATTATGTGTATTATTACAAAGCGGCAAAGTAAACAGCAACTTGTCTAATGGGCATAGCCGGCCGAAAATTAGTTAGGTGGTGCTTGTGTATTATCGGTCCGTACTCTTTGTGTACTATGATTGCCTCACTGACTATATGACTGCATGTTTGACTGCCTGCATGAATGACTGCCTGTCCGTATGACTGCCTGTATGACTGTATGCCTGCATGCCTGCCTGCCTGTTAGCCTGCCTGTATGCCTACCTGCCTGTTTGTGTGGCTGCCTATATGACTGCCTGCCTGCCTACCTGCCTGTTTACCTGTCTGTATGAGTCATTGACTGCCTATATGCATGCCTGTGTGCCTGCATGCCTGCCTGTATGCCTGCCTGCCTGTATGACTGCCTACCTGCCTGTTTGCCTGCCTGCATGTATGACTGCTTACCTGCGTACCTGTAGGCCTGCATGCCTGCATGCCTGTTAGCCTGCCTGCCTGTATGCCTGCCTGTTTCTGTGGCCGCCTATATGACTGCATGCCTGTCTACCTGGCTGTTTACCTGTGTGTATGAGTCATTGACTGCATGTCTGCCTGACTGTATACCTGTATGCCTGCATGCCTTCCTGCATGTATGACTGCCTACCTGACTGTTTGCTTGTATGTATGATTCATTGACTTCCTACCTGCCTGCCTGTATGCCTGCATGCCTGCATGTTTGCCTACCTGCCTGCATGATTGCCTACCTGACTGTTTGCCTGTATGTATGATCCATTTACTGCCTCCCTGTCTGTCTTCCTGCTTGCAAGTATGTCTGCCTGCCTGTATGACCGCTTGCACATGCATGCATGCATGCCTGAGTGCTTGACTGCTTGCCTGCCTATATGAATATCTGCCTGCCTACCTGCATGTGCGACTGCCTGGTGCCCTGCCTGCCTGCTTTCCCGTATTCATTGCATGTATGTTTGCTTGCATATATCACCGCCTCCCTGCCTGTATGTATGTTGGCCTGCTTGCCTGTATGACTGCTTGCCTGAATGCCGGCCTGTATGACTAGCTGGCTGGCTGACTGCCTAACTGCATACATTCCTGACTGCCTGTCTTCCTGCCTGCCTGATTCCCTGTGTGTTTGCCTACATATATGGTGGCCTGCCTCCTTGCTTGCATGTACGTATGTTTGCCTGTTTGTATGACTAGCTACGTGCATGTATGACTGTTTGCCTGCATGTATGACTGCCTGCATGTATGTTTGCCTATCTGCCGGTGCAACTTCCTGTATGCCTGTCTGCCTGTTTACCTGCCTGCCTGCATACATGTATGTCTATTTGCCTGCATGTCTACCTTCCAGTCTGCCTGCCTGTCTGTATGAATACTGCCTGCATGCCTGTTTGTCTGCATGTCTGCCTGTCTGCTTGTCTGCCTGTCTGCATGTCTGCATACCTGCCTATATGAATGTATGTTTGCATGTATGACTGCATGTATACCTGGATGCCTGTTTTCCTGCATGCTTGCTTTCCTGTATGTATGTATGTATGTTTGCCTGCCTGCCTGTATGTGATAGTTATGCCTATGTGCATGTATGTCTGTCTGGCTGCCTGCCTTTATGTTTATTTGGCTCCCTACCTGCCTGAATCTCTCATTCCTTCCCTTTCTGTCTGTCTGTCACATTCCACCCACTCCTTTCCTACTTCCTTCCCTCTCTCCACACGGACTGACAGTACACAAGCGGCACCTGGCATTATCTCGGGCACTGGCAAGCCCCATCATATGGAGTCCTCAAATACATGTTGTACCAGTGATGTGGCAGCAGGCCATTTGTGTCAGCACATAAAGAAATCCTTATTCTAATGTGGTGTATAAGTATTATACAAATATAAATGGATGTAATGGTGAAATTAGTGTGCATTGTAATATATGTGGATATTGTCGCCAATCGACACAGGTTGGATTCGAACCACCACCCTCTATGGCAGGCATATGCTGCGGGATGCTTGGACGGTAGTGACACAAGTGGTGTTCTTTGGTACCATCTCCGCTCCCCACTTTGTTTCATTTCTGTTTGAAAATTAGATTTAAAAGCATGGCTCCACCTTCATTGCACCCTCGGGTGTTTGTTAATCTACTATAGTAGACTATGCCAAAGCCCTACTGTGACTCGTGCAGGCAAAACCACAGTGTAGAGGGCAGAGAGACTTGCATGCAGCGTCAAGAACAACTCATCAGTGTATGTACTACCCGACAAATGTCTAAGGTGGTAAAAGCAGCAGTTGAAGACAACGTTTTTGAGGTCACGACCAACCTCGGGAGTCTAAGCCTCATGGAGAGAGAAAAGACCATTGCAGCTGACATTGAAAGGCTAGCCTTGGAGGAGCGTGTGGAAGATCTCGCTAGTAAGAACTCGTACTCGATATGTGCGGAATCTTTGAAGTCATCGTGCTTAGCCCGATTGCAGATAAACGCTATGTGTTGCAGGAGTGATTTATAGTCTAACAACGTGAGGCCCTTCAGATCAAAACACCACTTACCAGATGGCTCGATCAGCTCATAGCCGTTCAACTTTTTATATCCTTACCACTGACTGCATAATGCTTAAGATTAATGCTCTGGCTTCTGCTCATCGATCCTGAAGATGTCCTCCGGTGACTGGCCCCTAGATCGATGTCGCCATCTAGTGAAGCCATATGACAAGGGCCCTCCCTGAGGCCGCTGGATGGCGCAAAATCGGTTGTTCCCATTATGACTGTTATGGATCCTGCACCTTCTTGGCTTGGTGGTTCCATACTCCGCATCAGCGAAGTATGCAGTGCTTTCTGACCCCATCTCAAGCACTTCAATCTTTGCTTGAACGGCATCCATGTCATCAAGACTTCGCACACAATCATCAACAAACTGCATCACTCTCAGTCCCTGGGCCCGTGATTTAGCACCGTGTGGGTCTCCACCCAACTTGAAGATGGCATACACAGCTGGGGCATCAGCAGCAAGGCTAGGTGAAAAGGAGGCATTGCAATTAACTCTCAGTTACCAGCAATTTTATGCAACATATAATATTTACCACACAAAATGTCCAATGGTTTGTATTTGGCCATAATATGTGAGTCTGAAAACAGGTCAACACTACCTGCCAGGCCGTTAATAATACACAAAAGCAACAAAGCCTGAAAATACCAGACACAAAAGACCATGAGAAATCAATTTTCCCTGTTTATGAAGAAATTGAACTGGAGTTTAGTCTATTTCCTATAATGAAATCACAATAACAATACTTCACTGTGCCTATGCAATACCCACCAGCCATATCTATGCATCTGGCTAGTACTTATTAGCTATGGATTCTCATGATCGGTGGGAATAATGTTTCCACCGATAACAGCCAAGTTACTTTCATTGAAATGTCACATTGAATGCACATATGTAATCACAATTTAAATCCCAAGGACTCTTAGGAAAAAGCATTTAGATATATGTTTAATGAAGACTTAATGAGAATAAGATCACTAAGCTGAGATTGAATGAATGAGAAGACAAATGAGCATGAATTCTGAATGTGAAGGAGTGGTAATTGTTCTAATATCTTCCCAATTGTTCTAGCCCTGCTCTTAGAGAAGTCTTACTACCATACATTAATCTGGAAGCCATCAAAATCAAACCATGATACAATCTGAGAAAAAGAAAGAAAGCAGATGAGGACTTACTGGACGTAGAATCCTGTTCCGGCAGCCTGCAGGTTGGCTCCGGTCCATGATGCCTTGATGGCAGCTTTCTGAGCAGCAGAAACCATGTTGTCAATTGGTGATTATTAGTTCTTCCCTCTGAGTGTCGAAGCTGTGCGGATGATGCTGGTGGTGGGGAGTCTTCCTGTGATGTGCTCATGGGCTGTTGGATGTCACTTTTATATGGAGCTGCATTTGATGCTCGTGTGAGTTGTCACGTAGGAAGGCCAGTCAGTGATTATGCATCTGATAGAGTATAGGTGACACATGGTTATGGTTTACCAACACCTCGAGACACGGTCTTGTCAAAATCATCCCAACTAAGAAAGAGCAGTAGCATCCATCTCAATGAAGAACATTTTTTGATAATCCTGGACTTTTCAGTTTCCGCCAAATTGAGATGCACAATTATTATTAGATATGGAGCATAGTTTGCTTATTTTAGTCTCATGTGTACATATATATCAGTTTATTGCGCATTCACAAAAATAGTCTATGCAACGTGATTGCAAACAAAAGTGGTGTGACCCATATTTCTCAGGATATATATATCATGCACGTGATGTAATGGATGGCTTTCTATTATTGCCATGAGAATAGGCAGAAGACAATTTCAATGTGAAATAGAACACCAATTTGAAAGCACCTTTTCCTTCAGAATTGTGCTAGCTAGTACAGATAGTTGGACCAAGGCTTATTTGGCAACGGTTAAAGAAATATCATACATCAGGTAGAGGCTACGACTAGAAAATCAAAACGGCTTGGTTTCTCAAGTCGTCTTGAAAAACCAAGACGGTTTTTATATAGAAACAAAGAGGGGTGAGCTGTCACAGTCTGCAGCTGCTTTAATATTGAGAATGTAAGCTAACAAAATATATCATTAGAATGGGTGTAAGTAGCTCTTCAACGTTTCTATGAAGAAAATGTTCCTGTGAATAGTATGTTCATAATATTTAATTAAAACTACATTAAAATAAAGAGATAATCTTATTTTGCCTATAACATTTTACTGCTTGTATTCTTGAATTATTCATTTTTACTGGTGAACAACCATGGTCTGTTTAAGAAAGTACTTTTCTTAGAATCAAAATCCTGGACATAGTTAATGAGAAGTAACCAACAATATGAACAAATCATGATGTATGGCATCATATAAACCATTACTCTAATGTACACACAGGCAGATGGGTTGTTGTGTTAGCAGTCTACACAAGGATGGCCACTGGGTGTGGGTGTGGGTGTGGGTGCAGAGTGGGATTTCTCTCTGTGTGGTATATCCACCACACAGTATATGTGTATGTGCATATACACACACACATATATATATATAGATTAGTTAGACGAATCTTACCTTGGTATAGATGATGGATAACTGTTGTTTTACCGAGGTATAAGCCTCGGCTAGACGTGGGTGAGGGAGAGGTAAGCACATCAAGCACATCCGGAACATCCGGGTACAGCAATCTTTACCTACTAATTCAGGATAAAATGATCTCTAAAATTCTAAATACTAATGTTTCCTTGGTATAAGCAAAGGACTAGACGTGGCAGGGTGTGGAGGGTGGGCCCTCACCCATGTCTAGCCGAGGCTTATACCTCGGTAAAACAACAGTTATCCATCATCTATACCAAGGTAAGATTCGTCTAACTAATCTATTTTACCTCGGTATATAGCCTCAGGCTAGCCGCAGGCTAGGGAGACTTTACGTAATATCATTTTATCCTGATATTTTATTTTATTTATGTTTTGTGGTATGGAACGTTGGGTAACCTTATATGTTTGTGACAATGGTATGTTCTCACCTTTTTTGGCACTTGGCTTTTCCAATCGCTTGTTATAATGTCTAGCAAACGATCGTTCGGTCTTCCATCCTGCATGCGCCAGTATGCGCTTGACCGAAATGCCTAAGAGGCGTGCCTTTGACACCATGGCTCCTCTTGTTGAGTGTGACGCATATTTGTCCGTATCCACTCCTGCCCTCTTTAGGACATTAATTGTCCATCTGGCGAGCGTATCTCTTGATATGCCCTTGTGTGGCTTAATAAAGCTTATCAACAATTGTCTTGAGTTTCTAACTCCTTGTGTCTTGGATATATATGTTCTGATCGCGGAAACTACACACAGTTTCGGATTGTCTTTGAATTGTGTTACATCAATTGACGACAAAGGGAAACCTAAACGATTAGATTTTAACAATGTTGTCAAATCGAAGGTCGCTTGCCTTCTATCTATTTCCAGTCCATCGAGTGAAAGTGCCACTATAGTCTGGCCTCGATGACCTGTGACTAACAGTAATAACAGTGCTAACTTAAACCCTAATTGTTTTATATCTAGAAAGCATTAATTGCGCTGTAACCTAGCCCTTCTTGTTCTAACATTCTAAAGAATCTGCACACTTGGGCAATAGTTGGGTTCATGGGTTTAACCTTGTGAATAAGACAATAAACGCCCCATTTTTTCAAATATGTGGTATACATTTTAACTGTTCCTTTTCTCCACGCATGTGACACTAGCCGTTCTTGTGTAATTTTGTATAAACCAAATTGTTCTAGGTATTTATTTAGAAAAGGAATGCAAGCAACGGTGTTGTTGCTACGTTGCCGTGATGTTCCAGAGGGCCTTGGTGAGTTAGATTTCCTCGGGATTTGGGGAATCTGAGGCAATCTCGGGCTGTCGAGGCTAGTCCTGCTAGCCACGGCTGTGTGTCCCATTCGGGGACGATCAGGATGGCGTGAGACCGGTCCATCTTTATCTTTCGTGCCACTCTGGTAATGATGTTGAAAGGGGGAAAAATATAATAAAATTCATTTTCCCAAATCAGTGAGAAAGCATCTATGTGCCAAGCAAATGGTTCTGGGTGCCATGAAACATATCTGTTAACTTTAAAGTTATTCCTTGATGCGAATAAGTCAACCATAGGTGAACCCCATTGGCGACAAATTTTGTTGAAAATTTGTATATTCAAATTCCATTCTAAATGGTCGTGAAAGACTCTACTCTTTTTGTCGGCCAGGACGTTTTGCGATCCTGGGATATGTGAAATGGTTAACCATATTTGATGTTTTTGCGCCCAGTTCCAAATACTTTGTGCCAAGTTATTGCACTCTTTTGACTTTGTACCTCCCATATTCCTGACATATGCCATGGCCGTAGTGTTATCTGTAAGCAGTTGAACAGTATTTTTCGGTATTTTAATTAGACTCAAGAGGCCTAAGTAAATCGCTCTTAATTCAAGAACATTAATATGGTCTGATTTTTCGTTTTCTAACCATCTCCCTCCTGTTGCTATATCATTTCGATGAGCTCCCCAACCTTGTAATGACGCATCGGTAGTAACTACCGTATTGGGTTGATCCATTCTAATGGGATTGGAAGAGTTATTGATATTCTCGATCCACCAAGATATGTCTGTGTAACCATCCTGGGAAATGTACATTATTCTTTCAAAGTTACCTTTTGTACGTGCTAACGCTCTATTCTTGTCTATTTCTAGAGACTTGAAGTGCGCCGCCCCATAAAGAACAGCCGGCGCATATGAAACCATTATACCGATAAGGACAGCGACCTGTCTAATCTTTGGCCTAGATATCTCAAGCAGCTGGGAGGCCGTCTCATGAAACTTCTGTAGTTTCTGTTCCGTTAATGAAACGGTCATTGCTTTGGTGTTGACTAAAAACCCTAGGCATTTTAATTCCTTATTCGGGACAAAAACAGACTTTTTGTCGTGTATGTAAAAACCTAATTCTGTTAATAACGTACACAAATCATTCACTGCCAAATGGCATTTGTTAAAGGATTCTGCCATAATAAAGGAATCATCTATGTATGGAAACATTGTATGTCCTAATCTTCCCATAACAGCAAAAACAGGTTTTAATAACTTTGTAAACAGTCGAGGTGCGCAGGCTTAAACCATTGGGCATGCAAGTAAATTGGAAAAGGGTACCGTTCCAAATAAATCTCAGAAATTTTCTGTGTTCTTTGCAAATGGGGACTGTATAATACGCGTCTCTTAAGTCTACACTGGCAAGCCAGGCATGCGGCATTATTAAGTCTCTCGCCGTTTCTAATGAGAACATTTTAAAATGTTTGTATGTTACCAATTTATTTAACTTTGTCAAATCCAAAATCATGCGAATTTCGCCATTTGGTTTGGGCCTAGAAAAGACATTAGAAATAAACTGTCCTTTTGTGTTTTGTACTCTTTCAATAATACCTTTTGTTTCAAACAGCGAAACCTGAAAATCTATTTGGCGTTTTTCTGCTATGTTAAATTTGTATGGGAACGGAACTCTTTCCTGTGTTGGTATGTCTGTGAAAGGTATTTGAACTCCTTTTACTATATCCAAAATTTTTCTATCAGATGTAATGTTAACCCATTTGTGCAAACAGTTAAGGATGTTGCCTGCATTAAACTTGCTTACATAAGTTTGTGTCTCTTCAGACACCGTGTTGAGTGTAGGAGTCTGTGTCTCTACTTGGCTCCTGGCCGCGGGAATTGGGGTTTGGGTGTAAACTCCCTTTTGTATCCGCGGTTGTCATTCCAACCCGTGTTCTGGCGTTCTCCTCTGCCTCGTCCTCTGGGATTGAAGCCGAATGAGGGACCTCCTCGTCCCGGCCTTCCTCCTCTCCGGAAGCGAAAATCCGAGCGGGAGCATCGGAATTTGTTGGTGGTGTCAAATTTGTTGGTACCATCCGTGTTTTTAGCGCTTTTAGTGTCTACCTCGACAGCTTTGAAGAGGTGCGCTAGCTGACCGCCAAACATTTTGGTTTTGTCCAATGGCTTGCCTAGCACCGGCTTTGGCGGTAGGTAAAGAGTGTACTCCTTACCATCATTGTCAGTTACTTTCTTCGATCTGGCGACTTCTTTGCCAGCATCCGTTGTAACCGCCTTGAAGACGTTTTCAAAACGCCTAAACGTCATGAAGTTTGACGCTGCTGTAAGCAGCGCAATCCCTCTGTCCATCACTCGTGCAAGCGACGAGAATGAATTCTCAGCTTGCATCCGATTCGCTACCGGAGTTATCTATGTAAGCACTCCGAGCACCGCTTTGTGAATCGTGCACAACGCGTTCTCATAACGCCTTCTCTCCTCTGAGAGATGGATGCCTGCATCCATTTCTTTACTGATGGACTGGGGGACTCCTTTAATTCCCGAAATTTGTTCGGTCAGCTTGTTAATCACCTCCACAGGTTTGAAAGTGTGGAAATGTCCTTTTAGCGTTTCCCTCATCATGGTTGTAGTCCGCAACCTCTTAGCTTTCGCCAACGGGCATTTCTTCTTAATCTTTGCCCCTATCCTGGCATAAATGCCCACTCTCTCCGTCTCTGAATCGGAGTCAGTTGTGGACGAATCATTTGATTTATCCGATGATGAGTCCTTCTTCTTTTTCTTTTTGTTTTTCTTTGTCTTCTTCATGCGTTTCTTATTGACCTTGGTGAATTCATCACCTGAGCTACTACCAAGTCTTTTCCGCTTCTTGGGTTTCGGTTGCAGAACCTCAAATGCCGATTCAGTGTCATCATCTGAGAAATCTTCCCAGTCATCCTCGGGGATAGGAGGGGAAGGAGGCCATGTGGCTTGTTTGTTGTATTTGCCCATAATCCTTAGGATTTTGTCTTCCAGCTCCTCATCCCCACTCTCCTTGTCCAAAGGATCAGCCCCCGGCTGTGGAGACGGCGGTGCCGTCTGCGGTGGTGAGGAATCGTATCCAGAAGGCACGCGCCCCTCTGCCGCTGCCGGCGGAACTTTGTTTCGCTTGGTGGCCATCGGTTTCTGTAACGACAAAGGTTACTTAGTACCGGTATCATCTCAACATGTTCACAAAGTGAGCAAGAGTGAGGTATTATTGCGTATGGTATATAGTAACGTGTTTAAACCGTTCTATATACAGGCGTTAAGCTAAGTTTTGCCGTAGGTTTTATGGGTAGTGAAACCAACCAAACGGGGGGGGCGGCCATTGGCACGCCCGCTCTCTCTGTTTCGTACACTTCTCCCACCCGCGGCATTCTGCGCCAGCAAGTTGAAGAAAATATTACGAAACTCGGAGGCTCGCCTCAAAAACCGGTCTGGGGAGTCTATAAAAGAAACCCAGGATCATCCCCAACAAAACCCTCTTTAGGGTTCGGAGGAATTTCCTTAGGAGATGCAACTCGGGTTAACATCTCTGCCTGTCTGAACACAGGTTTCGCTATGTCAAGCGGTATCGGTTTCGGTTATGCACATTCTTATCCTTGTGTTTTTTATATAACACCTTTTATGTCCAAATTGGACCTGAGAAAGTTCTAAGCTTTCATAATGGGATGCTATAAACCATCCTTAAGACCTTGAATGCAGTTTCTCAATACTTACAGTTAGTTAAAGTGTTGTAGTAGTTAAATCCTGCTGGAGCAGCTCAGCGAACGTCCTCCCGCCGTGAGCTGCTTATGCTAATTGCTGTACCCGGATGTGCTTACCTCTCCCTAGCCTGCGGCTAGCCTGAGGCTATATACCGAGGTAAAATATATATATATATATGCACACAGATATATATGCATATATATGCATAATTATATACATATACACCCATATTTGTGCATATATGTGCATATATACTCATGTATATGTGTATATACGTATATATACACATATATATGTGTGGATATATGCATATCCATATATTTGCATATATATGTGTAGATGTGCATTTATATGTGTATATATGCCCATATATACATGTGTACACATATATTCACATATACGTATTTATGCATATGTATATGTATATAATGTGATGTTTCTAAGCATATAAATGCATGATTATATACATATACACCCATATATGTGGATATATGTGTATATATACTCATATATATGTGTATATCTGCATATATACACATATATACGTCTCTATATATGCCTATATACATATATTTGCATATATATGTGTAGATGTGCGTTTATATGTGTATATATGCATATATACTCATATATTCGCATATAAGTAGTTATGCATATATGTATATAACAGTATGTTTCTAACCATATGTGCTCTATAATCCATTATGGGAATATAAACAAGGACACTACCGATCTTCAGTTCCCTATGTAATAGTTAGCACTTATCCTATCTAGCTGACCCTGTTATTATGACATAGACCATGGTGGCGCCCCCTGTGAGCGTTAAGGCCAGGCGCAGCTGGCATACAGTGCACAGGGCCGCTTACTATCAACAACGACTCAGTCATACTATAAAAGGGACCGCCATCCACGGCTCAGTGGTTGCTACTAGCTACTGTTCTTACTGTATCCGTCCACCAGGTGGACTTATCGGTGACCAAGCTGTGCTCGGCCCGGCCCCATAGCACATCAACAACAACTTTACCAAGTTGTACTCTTGTGTTTGCGCTCACCTCCGTATATTGCTACCTCACGGACGATTCAAATGTTATTTATTATTGATTTTGAGTCGAAATTGGAGATATTGGATTACACAGACTTTGTTGCCCATTCTTACGGAGACTCATATCGCCATCAATGTTTTCGGTACACACGATTGACCTGGTCAACTCCAGAGGTGGCCCCCCTACGTTTTCAACAATATCACAACAAAGTAATAATATGGATTCCTCTTCATCTGATTCTTTTCAGCCTGCAATGCGATTCAAATAGCTTTGGACAATAATAAAAAGACGATAGAAGTGGTCACCGCACATCGATGTGCGGATAATCAGGAAAAAACGCGAACACAGCAAATATAGTTATGGCATCTTTAATTAAGGCAAAGTTAAACGTCAGGTTATACAAATGTCAGCTCACAAATGCTTAAGAAACGAGGCTAGAGATGGTATGGCCCTACTTTCCATTTTGACATGTAGGGTGGGTGGGAGGCCAATTTAAGGCTGGTTATTGTCTCCTGGCTCCTCCGGTCGTAATGACCAAACCCGTTTGGTGCGCCGCCTTATATAGCAAAAAGTCTACCTCGAAAAGGGGCGCCAGGCGCCGGCAGTTCTAGTGTACTGCATAATACGTCATCAAGTCCTGTTTACCCGATCGGCGACCAGGTTAGAAAAGAACCGCCAGTCGGCGTTTGAGTTTGTTACTTAGTTATAGAGAATTCCGCTAGTCGGCGACAAAATAGACGTCCTTAGTACTGGTACGCCTTGGTCTGTATTCGCGATCCTGATTACCCGCAATGCCAAAGCATTACAAAACAATCAGGAAAAACGCGAACACAGCAAATATAGTTATGGCATTTTTAATTAAGGAAAGTTAAACGTCAGGTTATACAAATGTCAGCTCACAAATGCTTAAGAAACGAGGCTAGAGATGGTATGGCCAAAAATATATTGATAGCATCTCGGAGCTGAGATCGTAGGTTTGCGGGGAACATAGGCGTGCACCGCGTATGACTCCCAATGTCCGTGGTCTCTGATCTCCTGGAGGGAGGCTCCAAGGCAGGCACAGGCCTGTGCGCCGCCTCTGCGAAGGCTGTGAGGTGTCATGTCTCCAGGCGCTCCATGGCCCAGGGCTGAGAGAGCATATGTAGAACCTTGGTAGCCCTCCTTGGTGTGATGGGCGTCCCATGGGCATCCAGAAAGGCAGGGCCTTCCGGGTGCGGTGTTGCGATGCTGCGGTAGTTACTCCAGGCTTGCACAGGACAGTACCTTGAATCAGGTATGGCAGGGACATGAATGTCCATGTATTCCAGGTCGGCGCGTTTGACAATTTTGAATAGGCTACAATGATGTCTTTTGGTGTAACCTGTGGCAAAGAAGGCAAGTATTAATTTTTGCCACAGACTATATGCATGATGAGATATGGTGTCATGGCTGACATATACTGGGTGTCTGTCGCCGGCTCCTTGCTATGTGGATCGCCGGAGAATTTAATGTCATGCCGGCGAACCGGCGCATGTGCTACGTTGATCGCCAAAGAATTTAGTATAGTCCCGGCGGGCCGGCGTGCATATTGCCGGCTCCTTGCTTCCTTGATCACGGACAAATTTAACGTCGTGCCGGCGAGCATGTTGCCGGCTCCCGGCTTCATCAGTCATCGGAGAACTTAGTGGCTGGGTAACGTCTCCTGGCACGCGTGTCGCCAGCTCCTTGCTTCGTGGATCGCCGGAGAATTTTAACATCGTGCCGGCGAACTGGCGCATGCGCTACGTTGATCGCCGGAGAATTTAGTATTGTCCCGGGGGGCCGGCGCACATATCGCCGGCTCCTTGCCTCGTGGATCACCGGAGAAATTTAACGTCCTGCCGGCGAGCGTGTTGCCGGCTCCCGGCTTCGTCAATCGTCGGAGAAATTAGTGGCTTGATAACGTCTCTTGGCGTGCGTGTCGCTGGCTCCTTGCTGCGTCGATCGCTGGAGAATTTTAACGTCGGACCGACGCGTGTGTTGCCGCTCCCTGCTACGTTGATCACCGGAGAATTTAGTATTGTCCCTTCGGGCCGGCGCGTATATCGCCAGCTCCTTGCCTCGTCGATCACCGGAGAAATTTAACGTTGCGCCAGCGAGCGTGTTGCCCGCTCTCGGCTTCATCAATCGTCGGAGAAATTAGTGGCTTGATAGCGTCTCTTGGCACATGTGTTGCCGGCTCCTTGCTTCGTGGATCGCCGCAGAATTTTTTAACATTGTGCTGGCGAACCGGCGCGTGTGCTACGTTGATCGCCGAAGAATTTAGTATAGTCCCAGCGGGCTGGCGCGCATATCGCCGGCTCCTTGCTTCGTTGATCACTGGAGAATTAACGTCGTGCCGGCGAGCATGTTGCCGGCTCCCGGCTTCGTCAATCTTCGGAGAAATTAGTGGCCTGATAACGTCTCCTGACGAGTGTGACGCCGGCTCCTTATTGCGTGGATCGCCGGAGAATTTTAGCGTTGGGCCGGCCCGTGTGCTACTTTGATCGCCGAAGGATTTAGTATAGTCCCGGCGCGCTGGCGCGCATATCACTGGCTCCTTGCTTCGTCGATCGTCGGAGAATTTAATCGTAGTGCTGGCGAGCGTGTTGCCTGCTCCCGGCTTCGTCAATCCTCGGAGAAATTAGTGGCTTGATAACGTCTCTTGGCACGCGTATCGCAGGCTCCTTGCTTCGTGGATCGCCGGCAAATTTTAACGTCGTGCCGGTGAACCAGCGCGTGCGCTACATCGATCGCCGAAGAATTTAGTATAGTCCCGGCGGGCTGGCACGCATATCGCCGGCTCCTTGCTTCGATGATCACCGGAGAAATTAATGTCGTGCCGGCGAGCATGTTGCCGGCTCCCGGCTTCGTCATTCGTCGGAGAAATTAGTGGCTTGATAATGTTGTGCCGGCACCCTGCTAAGTTGATCGCCGGAGAATTTAGTATATTCCCGGCGCGCTGGCGCGCATATCGCCAGCTCCTTGCTTCGTCGATCGTCAGAGAATTTAACGTGCATGTGTTGCGGGTCCTTGCTTCGTCAATTGCCAGAGAATCTAACATCGTGCCGGCGAACTGGCGCGCGTGTTGTGGCTCCTTGCTTTGTCGATCGCCGGAGAATTAATATTACACCGGCGACCCGGCTCCTGTGTTATCGGCTCCTTGCTCGTGCTACAGTGATTCCCATGCTTAAGGCTTGATATCGTCTCCTGGCGTGCCTGTCGCCGTCTGCTTGCTTCGTCAATCGCCGGCGAATTTTAACGTCGTGCTGGCAAACTGGCGCGTGTGTTGCCGGCTCCCTGCTACGTCGATCGCCAGAGAATCTAATATTGTCCCGGCGGGCTGGCGCGCGTATCGCCGGCTCCTTGCTTTGTCGATCACCGGAGAAATTTAACGTCGTGCTGGCGAGCGTGTTGCCGGCTCCCGGCTTTGTCAATGGTCGGAGAAATAAGTGTGTTCCTGGTCGATGGCATCTGCTACAGTGATTCCCATGCTTAGTCTTGATAACGTCTACTGGCGCACGTGTCGCCGGCTCCTTGTTTCGTCGATCACCGGAGGAATTAAAACGTCGTGCCGGCGAGCGTGTTGCCGGCTCCCAGCTTGTCAATCGTCGGAGAAATTAGTCCGTCGTGCCGGCGAACCGGCGCGCGTGTTGCCGGCTCATTGCTTCGTCGATCGCCGGAGAAATTAGTCTTGTCCCGGCGGGCTGGCGCGTGTATTGCCGGCTCCTTGCCTCGTCAATCACCGTAGAAATTAACGTCGTGCCGGCGAGCGTATTGCCGGCTCCCGACTACGTCGATCGCCGGAGAATTTAATATTGTCCCGGCGGGCTGGCACGCGTATCGCCGGCTCGTTGCTTTAGTGTTGTCCCGGCAGACTGGCGCACGTGTCGCCGGCCCCTTGCTCCGTCAAACGCTGGAGAATCCAACCTCGTGCTGTCGACTCGCCGCGCGTGTTGCCGGCTCCCAAGGCTCCGCTGCCGCCGTCAAACTTTGTCAATCGCCGGAGAATTTAACGTCGTGCCGGCGAACCGGCGCGCGTGTTGCCGGCTCCCTGCTGCGTCGATCGCCGGAGAATTAGTGTTGTCCCGGCGGGCTACCCCGGCGGGCTACTACACTGATTCCCATGCTTAACTTCTCCTGGCTCCTCCGGTCAGGCCGGCTGCAGTGAATCCCAATTTATTTAGCGTCGAGCCGGCGAACCGTTACGCGTGTTCCCGGCTCCTTGCTCCATCGATCGCCGGGACTTTAGAGTTGTCCCGGCGGGCTCCTCCGGTCAGGCCGGCTGCAATGAATCCCAATTTAAGGCTGGTTATTGTCTCCTGGCTCCTCCGGTCGTAATGACCAAACCCCGTTGGTGCGCCGCCTTATATAGCAAAAGTCTACCCGAAAAGGGGCGCATCGGCAGTACGAGTGTACTGCGAAATACGTCATCAAGTCTTGCTTACCCGATTGGCGACCAGGTTCAGCAAGGACCCACTAGTCGGCGTTTGAGTTGTTACATAGTTCTAAAGAATTCCGCTAGTCGGCGACACAATAGACGTCCTTAGTACTGGCACGCCTTGGTCTGTATTCGCGATCCTGATTACCCGCAATGCCAAAACATTACGCACAATTGGCTGTCGTATCCTCTGCCTTTTTGAGCCCCATAGGGCCGCACTCACCTTAACAAAAAAAAAAAAGCTCACCTAAGTACTATCATGTATCGTTATCTGTCCTTGTAGCATTGTCCTGCAAATACGATATAAGTACGATATAAAAACAAGTCAGAACGAGTCGGGGACCCACACCATTGCGCTTCTCTTTTATTCTCCGAACAATATTGCCGACCGCTGTCTTTGTTTACATCTGCCAATATACTCTAGGTGGCGCCAGTCGTCGCCAGTCGTCGCCTCCCCACCCCTTAACTCTTGCTTTCCCCACTAGGAGACGCCACTGTAGCACCATACTCCTGCTGGTGCACTGTTAGAATTTTTATATTTTATTTTTTTAATCTTTTAAATCTTTTTTATTTTTACAAAGTTTTTATTATGGGGGTGTTTACGCTGCCTGTCACCGTGTAGCTCGGATGATACTTGGGTTTGGGTTACGTTCATTTGTGGATTAGCATCGCGTAGTGTTGTGTCGTGTCAGCGCCGAGTTTTTATCGACAAATTGCCTGACAAATTGCCTGATGATGCCGGTGTCCAAAACCACAACCACAACCAACACCAACACCAACACCAACAACAATCAACAACCAATATAACGACACTGAAATGTACTGTAAATGTCAACAAACAACCCAACTGGGGTAGATTCGGTGATCTTTGAAGCGAAAAACATGCCAAATCAATTTTGCAAACGTAAATGCTGAACGTAGTGTTTATTGTCTGATCGCGCCTAACGCCAATCGCGCCTAACGCCAATCGCCAATCACCAACATTGCAACAAACAACAATCCAACACAAACAACCACAACCACAACCACAACCAACAACAGTCGACACAACCAACTAACAAACAACACAACCAACAACCAACAACAGTCGACACAACCAACTAACAAACAACACAACCAACAACCAACCGCAACCAATAACCAACAACCAAACAACAAACAACACAACCAACCGAACAACAACAACACATCAACAAACAACCACAACCAACAACAGTCGACACAGCAAACTAACAAACACCACAACCAACAACCAACCACAACCGATAACAGTCAACACAACCAAATAACAAACAAATAACAAACAACACAACCAACAACCAAGCAAACAAACAACAAACACAACAACCACAACAACCAATCCTAAACCAACAACCAACAACAATCAACAAACACACAAACAACACAACCAACTACCAACCAAACAACAAACACCACAACCACAACCACAACCACCACAACCAACCAACCACAAGCAACAACCAATCCAATCACACCAATCACCAACCACCAACATTCAACACAATAGTACATAATCATGACAACCAACAACCGAAGCAACTACCAACCGAAGCCACAACCAATCCACCAACAACATGTACTCAACAACCACAACCACCAACAAACAACCAACCAAAGCAACCCACACCCATCCAACAAACAACCACAACCAACAACCAACCACCACCTACAACAGTCGACACAACCAAATAACCAACAACAACCAACAAACAAACAAACAACCAAACAAAAAGAACCAACAGCCAACCAAGCAACAACCAACCAAACAACAACCAACAACAACAACCCACTGAACAACCAATCTTATTAACAACAGTCAACACCACCAACACCACCCAACAAACAACAACAATCTACAACCAACAACCACAACACAAACACACACCCACAAACAACAAACCAACAAACAACACAACCAAAAACCAACAACTAACAAACAACACAACCAACAACCAGCCGCAACCAACAACATTCAACACAACCAAATAACAATCAACACAACCAACAACCAACCAAACAACAAATAACCACAACCAACAAACAACACAACACACACCACAACCAACAACTAACCACAGCCAACACCAGTCAACACAACCAAATAACAAACAACACAAACAACCACAACAAACAAACAAACAACAACCAACAACAACCAACTGAACAACCAATCATATCACTCCAATCACCAACAAACAACTAACAAACAACACAACCAACAACCAACCGCAACCAACAACATTCAACACAACCAAATAAAAATCAACACAACCAACAACCAACCAAATAACAAACAACCAAAACCAACAAACCAACACACCACACAACCACCAACCAACCGCAACCAACAACAGTCAACACAACCAAATAACAAAGAACACAACCAACAACCAACCAAACAACAAACAAACAACCAAACAACAACCAACAACAACAACCAACTGAACAACCAATCCTATCACGCCAATCACCAACAACAGTCAACACAACCAACACCACCCAACACACAACAACAATCAACAATCAACAATCAACAACCACAACACAACCAAACAACCATCACCAACAAAGAAACAACATAACCAACTAACAACCAACTAACAACCAACTACCAAACAACAACGACCAACTGAACAACCAATCCTATCACGCCAATCACCAACAACATTCAACACAACCAACACCACCCAACAAACAACAACAATCAACAATCAACAACCACACCACAAACAAACAAGCACAGCCAACAAACCGACACACAACACAACCAACAACCAACTAACAAACACCACACCTAACAACCAACCGCAACCAACATCAGTCAACACGACCAAATAACAAACAACACAACTAACAACCAACATCAGTCGACACAACCAACCAAACAACAAACACCAACACCAACCAACAACCAACCACACCCACAACCAAGCACAACCAACAACAGTCGATACAACCAAACAACAAACACCACAACCAACCAACAACCAACCACAACCACAACCACAACCAAAAACCAACAACAGTCGACACAACCAACCAAACAACAAACAACACAACAACCACAACAACCACATGCAATCCTAAACCCGAACCAACAGCAAGTACCTAATCATTCCAACAACCGAAGCAACAACCAATCCACAACCAACAACATCTAATCACATTATTCATTTGTGCGTAATGCCATTTGATTCTAAACTAATAGAAATCAATGACTATGTCACTTTCTATTGTCACTCTAGTGTCAGTGTTTATATCCCCCATCCTACCAAAAACTACGTAGTCATAGATTGACAGCCATACGGTTGTTAGGTGGATTGTTTGTTATCTATTACATTCGGATTATACTTATGACAGCATTTTCGTGCGGTTCTTATGAAGGCCACGATCATTGGTTGGGTGAGACCAGTAAATTAACCAATGCTTTGTATGTTGTTGCACATTATTCATTTGTGCGTAATGCCATTTGATTCTTACTTATGACAGCATTTTTGTGCGGTTTGATGTGCAGTTTGATGTGCATTGTTTGCTCTGGTATTTCATAGTGTTATATTTCCTTTTGATGATGAGATATTCAAAATTCAAAAATCAAAATTCAAACATTGGATATACTGTCAATGTTTTTCCTCCATCTGTTATTTTGCCACTAAACAAACCCACTAAACAAACACATCGGATGTAAACTGCACACAGCCTTTTCATACTTGCTGGTTGTCAAAACAAGCGTTTGTGTGGAGTTAGCCATCCCTACTGCTGTCCCTACGTATGTATTTATGTCAGTATCTATAATGTCAGATCGCGCCGATTTCGAGTATGCAGGTATTGTAGGTATAGCAATACCTCAGGGAGTTTGACGCCCCTGCCCTGCAGAGTTGTAAACCACTGCCTTGTGGTACAGCTTCTTGACAGAACCGAAGGCTAAGGGAGCAAACCCTAAACAGAAAACCATGTCACTGTGGCAGCATAAAAGCTTTCATGAAATGTACAACCGCACAGATAAATGGAGAGCGGCAGTCAAGTAATGAAGGCAGTCTTTGTCGCTTCGCGACCGACAGCATGATGATGATGATAATGTCAGATGCTAATTACCACAAAACGAACCTGTTGCGTAAATAAAGTATTTAGCTGTATTCGAATGGGACCTACATGCTGTTTACGGAAACGCAATTACCGTCCCCTTATCTTTACTTTCATCGCTTTACCTCAGCTCCTTATCAAAGCAGTCCGAGTTACACTTAAACACTATAATGACACAAACCCGAAAATATTCATTTTCTGCTACTCTTGATTTATGAAGTCTGTATTTAGTAATGTGCTCCCGACAAACTGATATCCCCACCTATATTTTATTTAATAATATGGACTAGACTAGACTACATTATCTCTCAAATAGTATGTTGTTGTAATTTCTGTTAAGTGATTAATATCTGGTACAACGTGTACCACGGCAGGACCTTGGTCGATGGTGTCGATGGGGGTGAGGGTTGTTTTATTTATGGGCGACAGAATAACGTGAGAAACTGTGTAATTCTTATCTGACCCGATTTGCTTGATCGCATTTCTTTCCTAATCGAGCCATGTTTTCCGAGTACACCTGATAGCGTACAATTAACTTTTTAGTGCTAAAGAAAAGCTATCTCAATGCATACTAAATCGATTACCAGTAAAGAATATATATAATACCCCTATTAACATACATGCAAAATAACTACTGACACTGCATGTAAGTACATGAATCCATGACACAATATCCATATAATATTCATATTGTTACTTTGTTTTTTACTAACTGTGAAGAGACGCATCAGTATCTCATCATAATCATTAGTTAAAAATGTAGCTTAAGTTTACTCATTTGTTATTGTCATCACTTGTTCATTCACATCATGGAGACCAGCTAGATAAGCATCGCTTTTCTGGGATCCTTTCTGTCTGTAAGGAATTTGTATGCATTTATTTTATCACCTCAATTTATCGTAAACATACCTTGCAGAGAGTTAAAATAAAAGAATTGATTGAATTGAATATGCGCAAGGATTCTCCTTTAGTAGCATTCGTCCAAATAAAACATAAACTATATTTAACGCGCAGTGCATTTAACGCGCAGTGCAAAACATTAGCTTCAATAATTTTAATGTTGTATGGCGAAGTGCCTAATTAAACTTTGGAGTTGACAGAGTTGCTCCAAATTTCTAGAGAATTAATCGAAATCAAAGTATATTCTATCAGATTATATCAGATTATATCAGCCCAGCACAGCTCGCCGGTCCCCGGACCCTCCCCCCCCCCACACCCTCCCCCCTCAAATTAAATGCGCCGGTGCCCGGCTTGCCCGGTGTGGCAATTGAGGCCGTCCGCCATTACGCCGAGGAACGGCAACACTAAAATGCATTTTCCATGGACTTGAGCATTCTCCCTACCGAAAAGTGACAAATCTCTAAAACCTCAGCATCTCGAAAAAAATTGCTTGGTACACATACAGAAAACATCCGTACCCAAAACATTTTATTCAATTTATAAGGTTACTGATGATGCTCTTCTATTTTGGCGCATGCGCAGAAGCGATGCGCACCGCAAAATTTATTGAACGGCGGAAACTGCGACACCGGGCTTTTCGCCGGTTGGTCGTTACGCAATAATCTTTTATTGTTAATTTAGGTCATCCCACCAGGACAGCGTGGCTGATGGGCTTCTGATTGGTCGATTTGAATTGAAGTGGTCCTTTGTTTAACAGGACTGATATATCTTGTGGGCACTAGACACGATTTAGTGCTGCCTCTGTCGCCATCGCAATCACAATGCGTCGTATTAACAACATTGGTTGGAGATCGAATCCCCGACCAACCCAACTAGTGCGCCATACACGGATTGTCAATGGGAGGGAAACCAGTTACTATCGTCGTGAACCTATTCGTACTAGGGGCACACTTGCAGAGAGAATCGTTCAAGCCCAAGCTCAAGCCCGTGCTCAAGCTCAAGACCGAATTCTAGCTCCACTTGAGGCTCCAGCTCCAACTCCAGCTCCAGCTCCTGCTCCAGCTGAAGCGGAACCTGAAGCGGAACCTGCACCTGCCCCTCCACCTGCATCTGAACCTGCAGCTGAACCTGAACCTGAACCTGAACCTGAACCTGAACCTGAACCCCAACGTGAACCTCAATGTCAACCACAAGTCCAACCGATTGATGAAGGTATTTACTTTTATACATGCATGTTATGTTTCGAAATTGTCAATGCTATGTCTAGCTAGTATGTGTGAATACTGCCGATCACCGTGAATGTGTTCGGCAAGGATGATAACGCTAGCTTTGTAGTAGGTGTTACATTTCAGGTCGCCAAAAGGATGGTTTTCTAGCTACAATTTAAGTCTTGGTTGCATGCCCTAGAGCACATATTTATCTACATCCTCATTTTTTGACTGTTTCAATTTGACCAGTATTAGTTTCAAAAGTTTAAGATTGGCCAAGGCCAGTGACAATGCATTGAGTTTGCCGTTACGCGCAGTGCAAAACGTCTATTTTTTATTCAAAATGTGTACCAAGCGGTTTGTCTCTGTGTGGTGGGTGTGGTTTGAATATTTTGCACGGCCATTGACAATGCATTGATTTTCCGGGTATGTGCAGTTCAAAACGTTTATTTTATTAAAAATGGCACAACCCTAACCTTATGAATGTAATATAATCTAATCGTTGGATCTGTTATCTATATCTGTATCAAGCGGTTTGTCTCTAGGTGTTGTGGTTTTAGCGATTTTTCACATTTTCTGTATGAAGATTGGCCAAGGCCATTGACAATGCATTGAGTTTGCCATTACGCGCAGTGCAAAACGTTTATTTAATTAAAAATTATTCGTTGAATATGTTTTCTGGCGTGGTTTGAAGATTGGGCACGGCCATCCATTGACAATGCATTTCCCGGTACGTGCAGTGCAAAACGTTTATTATAAATATAAAATAATCGATTAATTGAATATGTTTTCTATATGTGTGTAGTAGTCTGAACATGAGCTCTACTACCACGCGGTAGCAGCGGAGACTACGCCGTGCACCAGCGCAGTACCAACGCACTGCACCAGGTGGCGGCACGGGTAGCCACCGGTCAGACCCCAACTGGGCTGACCTCTACTGCGTGTGGCTGACCCACCCCCCACCCCCACACACACCTATAGAGTCGATGTGGGATCTGGCGAATCAGGGGGCGGGTCAGACAACTACTGACGCCGCGGAGAGCAGATGGTTCAATAAACCAAGGGTGAAGCGTACACTGAATTGAATCTTGGTGTTCTTCCGTGTGAGTGAGAGAGTCGGAGGGCCGTGGGCCATTACATGTGTATATTCAAAAGTATTTAGGCACAACCCGCTTTAACAAAAAGAGTATATTAAATTTATACGGTTAGGGTTTTGGATTTCTATTAATTTTGAATAAAACTGACATTTTTCAATGCGCGTATCGGCAAACTCAATGGCCGTACGCCTTTGCTTTGCTCCACCGGCCGTTTTCAGCGCATGCGCAGTCGGAACCGTGATGTAGTCTATTAAATCGCAGAGTTGTCATGTTTTATACAACCCATGACACTTTCTGATTCAAAATTACCCACGTTCGATGTATAGGAGCGTGATAATATTTGGTATATAGTGAGAAACAACATTAATAATTGCGTCTATATATTTATTATTTATCTCCACATTGATTTTGAACCGATTTGAGCATGGCAGAGCTGAGCCTGTCACTATAGTGTCAACTCCTCCTCCCCATGCTGCATGAAGTCGGGCAACCCATGGCACTTTCCCATTCCAAATTAAGCATGTCCGACATATAGGAGCGTGATAATATTGGGTATATAGTGAGAAAAGACATTATTAATTGCGTCTATATGGTTTTTATTTACCTCCAATCTGATTTTGAACCGATTTGAACATGTCAAAAGTAGTGCAAATGTTTTAAATTGTGTCACAAACGAACAAATCCACCGCGTTCTAAGAAACTGGGTACCACTTGATGTAGTCTACTAGAAATGCATATTTCAAAGAAACCCTTTATTGGAATGTCAATATTTAGATTTCATCAGTTAACCAAATAATGTGGGAGATAGTTTAGATCAAAAGTAAATGTTAATATTGTGTATTATGTATCTTATTGGGATGGATGTAGCTAAATACATAGAAAATTACATCACTAATTTGTGACATTGTCAACAGCATTGAAAATAAAGTGTCACAAACTTAATGAAAACCTCTGAACAACAGCTCATTTCACTTCAAATGGTGTGAGCATCATTTGACTTACTTTGAGGAAACTTGCTTATAGGACTTTGGCAGCATTTTGATTTTCTGGTACTGATGTCACACTATTGGTACACAACTTCTGAGAACGACCCAACTAGGCAAGGCGATCTATATTAAGCGACTTAACTTCCCCGTGTAAACACGGCTATAGAGTAATATTCTTCACTTCATTCCAGGCATAACCCTGAATGCCCAGCGCCAAGCTCATGTAGCATGGAAGTGGAATGCAATTCGTCCACAACTAACACGCAGTCATTACCATTCATTTGCACCACTGATGACCACATGCGCGGTTTGTTCCCGAGACACAGTAAGGCGTCCGATCTTATGCCCTGACTGTGGGCCAACAGCCTACTACTGTGAAAGGTGTTTTAAAAAACACCAGAAACTTGCGCCTCTTCACATCGCCCTTATCTGGCAGGTCATTACACACACACCACTTCAATTATAACACATTTGATACTATATGTATTTGTACGTTGCTATATAACCAAAAAGGCACTACTTAGAAAATTTGTCTTCATATGTTTAATCGGTTGATATCTTTCCAAATCACATCCAGGAGGACTCGTTTGAGTTATTACTTATTGAATAAGGCGATAGGCGTTCTTCCTTTATAACTTATATTCACTTCTTTTTTCCACATGTTCTGTTCTCGTTAACCAGTGTAGATTCAATATAATTGAAATTGTTCATTTATAAGTTAGATTCAATTCTATAAGGTAGAAATTAACGATAGGCGTTCTTCCTTTATAACTTATATTCACTTCTTTTTTCCACATGTTCTGTTCTCGTTAACCATTGTAGATTCAATATAATCCACGCCTGCTGCCCGATTTCCGGATGGCCGATGGGGAGAACATCGAACGCTTCTGGTCCACCCTGGGACGAATGGCGTACATCACCCGTGAAATGTTGGCCACCCACCGACAGGACCTACTGGTCGCGGCGTTGCTGCACATGAGCAGGAAATCCATCTCTCAAGCGCCTAGTACTATGAGTCGGCGTCTGCTCTCCGCTACACGCCAGGTTGAAACAGCACGGGCTGATATCGCCAGACTGTGTGCCACAGAAAAAGGTAACTATATTAACGTTTTCGGCAGTGCTTACCCGCTCCAGTGTTTGATTTTAGGTTCAACCCAGTTACACTACCGATGTAACTGAGTTTCATTACACTAATCGACTGAAGATGTGTGAAGCATTTGTAATTTATGCACTTTCTTTAGATTAACGTTTCCACAAGTGAATACCCGGTCCCATGTTTGAATATAGGTTAAACCCATTTACATTACCGATGTAATTTGGTTTCATTATGCTAATCCACTGACCTTTCTTTATATGATTACCCGGTCCCGTCTTTGCATTTAACCATTTTATTTAGGTTTAATTACGTATCCAGTTACCTCGTTACATCACGACATGTTAATAAATGTTTCAGTGGACGGAGAGGCCTTAACTCCGGCCACCATTGCCGTATGGGCTGGGGGCTTCCAAGAATCGTACGGACGGATCCGTAGGGTGCGTCAACCAACTCTAACAGCTCGGGAGAAGTATGCGCGTGAGCTGAACAACTACTACTCCCTGGTACGCCATCGGGTGGATGAGCCTGTGCTGCCTGCAGACATCCAGCTGAACGAGGAACTAGCCACGTGAGTAACACGGTTATGAAAATCCCTCTTTAAAACTATAACTAAAAGATAATTACAAAAATACAATATAATCAAGTTCCCTCTTTAAAACTCTAACTAAAATGTAATTACTATACTATAAATACAATATAATGAAGTTTTACAAGGATTTAAACATCGAGGACTACCACCACTTAAACAATTTAAGATCACTCTAAATCCAATATAATTACTAATTACTACAATATAATATAATCAAGTTTTACAATGATTGGAATCACTATAAATCCAATCGAATTACTATGAATAACATATAATCAAGTATGTTTTGTTTTAGCACCTTGTACTGCTTGTTGAGCAACTGAAATGATCATTAATAACATATAATCAACTTTTACAAGGATTGAAATCACTATAAATAGTATATAAGTCCACTGAATTAAAAAGCGACGAGATTCAACATTGTACATTATGCCATGTTTATTAGCAGCAATTATTAACGTACATACAATCTTTTGGCAGGAGTGAAGCTGGATTGGATCGTCGTGAACGATCGCTAAAGGTGCGCCGTCGATGGACAGAGGGCAGTGCTCTGCTGAGGTGTCACCTTCAACGGTCACGCATCAAGTTGTCTGCTGCCATCCGAATGCGGATGCATCAGCAGTCGATGGAACGCCGCCATCTAACACTGTTGAAGAGAACTGCGCATGGAAATGATGCCGCTCAACGCGTTTCCATTCAGTTGCGTGCTGTGAACGGTAAGTTGTCGCGCTCACTACGCGATTACATTGTCCAGTTAGCACTTCCTGCAGCAGAGCAACCCACACTGGCCATGGTTCGCGAACCCGACGCTCCATTCTACAACGACATGCAATATGCGGAGACCGTCTGCTACAGCGTGCGTAAGTCGGCTGTCTTTGCACATGAACTTTTAAACAGGGCTGAAGAAGAGCTACGGTGTCTACGTCTTGAGATAGTTGCGCTGATGTCACATTATATATCCTGTAAGGCCCAGCTGCAGCAGGCTCTTCTACGTGATGAAAGCCCCGGTGTGAAGGCATTTATTTTGAGTAAGTTAAATGCTAACGAGCTGATCCAGCATGATGTTGCTCATGTTGCTAGGCTCAAATTCCAGATGGATATTGAGTTGGATCAGACGTTTATGCATAGAATTGTTGCCGGTATGCATGTTATACGTAGTAGTAGTGAGAGTGGGAGTGAAAGCGGGAGTGGGACTGAAAGCGAAGTGGATAACAATTCCTTCCACGATTCAGAGCAGATGGATGTGGATGAGCTTCTACTACACTTAGAGGGGTCTTCTTCAGATGAGAATTAAATTAAATTAATTGGGTATATTAAATCTATCGGGTGTATTTCGGTTAATTGTGTAGTAAAACTATTTACTCTGTCCATACTTGCGAATAAGAACACTACCGTAGTGCAGTTTCCTTCTTATTATCCTAGTACTGTATGTTGTTGTCAGTGTTAGTTCTCTATAGTGGCTGTCACCATTTTTTAACGGTCGGGCAAACCTGTTGTATTTAGTGCTGGTGAGTGATAATAGGGGATTCTATCAGTTCACTCAATTCACAGCGGTCTTATAGTTATTAATACATTAGTATTCACACATACACATACATCAATAGTAAAAGTAAAGTATATGAGTGTTACTATATCATAAATTAGCCTGTGAGAGATGATACAAAGTGTAGCATCGCACACGTGCGTTCAGTCCGCCGGATAAGTTGAGGTGTCAAGTTCTTTTTTGAGGGTTTGGATCGTGTCCTTGGGTATTTCAACATTTATTTCAGCATTCTCCGTGCTCACATTTTCCGTGTCTGACCTGGTGTCATCTTCCGGTTTCGATTTGTGTGGATTTGTCTTAGCCTGGTTTATTTCATCTATTATCCAGTCTTTGATTATCTTTGTGATGTTTTCTCCTAGAATTGCAGTTATGACTTTTCCTTCGAAGTCATTCCGTTTTGGCGGTTTGTCATTTTGTTGTCAGTTTTAATATTAGGTATGTGACAACAAATATCAAAGTCAATAGATTCCAATCATAAAATATATCACTGCAAAGGTATTGGAAAGTCCTTTCCAATGATACCTAAATCATAGTGCTTAGGGCTATGCCTTTGTGCACTTTCCTAGCAAGAATGGGCCAATGCCGGCTGGGGGGTTTTGTGGGTTTTTTTTTAACGGTCAGGCCTACCCGTCCTGATATGACCATAGACGTTGCCAGGATGCAAAGCAACAACAAACAAACAAACCTGCTGTATTTTCGTCTGCCGATCGATCGACAATGCTTTCTATTTGTTAGATAAAAGATTCACCCTTGCAGTACATGGTGAATCCCCCATCTATCTATTTGTGTCCTTGTGAGTGATAATAGGGGATTCTATCAGTTCACTAAACTCAACAGCGGTTTTAGATTGATTTACACATTATAAATCAAACACACACACACACATCAACAGCAAAAGCAAAGTATATGAGTGTTAATATATCATAAATGAGTGGTACTTAGCCTGTGAGAGCTGATACAAAGTGTAGCATTGCACATGTGCGTTCAGTCCGCCGGATAAGTTTGGTTTGTTTGTTGGGTTTTTTCCGACACGTTTTCTATCACTTCACTCAATTCACAGTGGTTTTAGAGTTATTAATTCATTAGTAATCACACATACATCAATAGTAAAAGTAAAGTATATGAGTGTTAATATATCATAAATGAGTGGTACTTAGCCTGTGAGAGATGATACAAAGTGTAGCATCGCACACATGCGTTCAGTCCGCCAGATAAGTTGATTTCCTCCTTATTATCCTAGTAATGCATCATTTGCATAATTTCTGTTGGTCTTAATGCATAGGGCTACACCTTTGTGCACTTTCCTGGTAATTAGCACTGTGTTTTCATTAGTAATCCACACTATTTTTTACGGAGCCTCCTACACTGCGTGTGTCATCGGCGCCATGTCAGGTCTTGCAAGTATGTATGCCTGCCTGTATGACTGCTTGAACATGGATGCATGCATACCTGAGTGCTTGACTGCTTGCCTGCCTATATGAATATCTGCCTGCCTACATGTATGTGCGACTGCCTGGCTCCCTGCCTGCCTGTTTTCCTGTATTCCTTGCATGTATGTTTGCTTGCATATATCACCGCCTCCCTGCCTGTATGTATGTTGGCCTGTTGCCTGTATGACTGCTTGCCTGAATGCCTGCCTGTATGACTAGCGGGCTGGCTGACTGCCTGCCTGCATGCCTTTTCTTATGTGATATGTATGCCTATGTGCATGTATGTCTGTCTGGATGCCTGTCTTTCTGTTTATTTGGCTCCCTACCTGCCTCCATCTCTTATTCCTTCCCTTTCTGTATGTCTGTCACATTGCACCCACTCCTTTCCTACTTCCTTCCTTCCCTTCCTCCTTCTCTCCACATGGACTGATAGTACACAAGCGGCACCTGGCATTATCTCGGGCACTGGCAAGCCCCATCATAGGGAGTCCTCAAATACAAGTTGTACGAGTGATGTGGCAGCAGGCCATTTGTGTCAGCACATAAAGAAGCCCTTATTCTAATTTGATGCATAGGTATTACACAAATATTAATGGATGTAATGGTGAAATTAGTGTGCATTGTAATATATGTTGATATTGTCGCCAATCGACACAGGTTGGATTTGAACCACCACCCTGCCTGGCAGGCATATGCTGCGGGGTGCTTGAATGGTAGTGACACAAGCGGTGTTCTTTGGTACCATCTCTGCTCCCCACTTTGTTTCATTCCTGTTTGAAAATTAGATTTGAAAGCATGGCTTCACCTTCATTGTGCCCTCGTGTATTTGTTACTCTACTATAATAGACTATGCCAAAGCCCTACGGTGACTCGTGCAGGCAAAATCACAGTGTGGAGGACAGAGAGACTTGCATGCAGCATCAAGAACAACTCATCAGTGTATGTACTACCCGACAAATGTCTAAGGTGGTAAAAGCAGCAGTTGAAGACAACAACTTTGAGGTCACGACCAACCTCGGGAGTCTAAGCCTCATGGAGAGAGAAAAGGCCATTGCAGCTGACATTGAAAGGCTAGCCTTGGAGGAGCGTGTGGAAGATCTCGCTAGTAAGAAGGATGAGATGTTGAGACGATGAGCTGTGAGATGGGGTCAGAAAGCACTGTGTACTTCGCTGATGCGGAGTATGGAACCACCAAGCCAAGAAGGCGCAGGATCCATAACAGTCATAATGGGAACAACCGATTTTGCGCCATCCAGAGGTCCCGGGGAGGGCCACTTGTCATATGGCTTCACTAGATTGCGGCATCGATCTAGGACCGGTGCAGACACCGGAGGACATCTTCAGGATCGGTGAGCAGAAGCCAGAGCATTAATCTTAAGCATTACACAGTCAGTGGTAAGGATGTAAAAAGTTGAATGGATATGTGCTGATCGAGGCATCTGGTAAGTGCTGTTTTGATCTGAAGGGCCTCACCGTGTTAGAGTATAATCACTCCTGCAACACATAGCATTTATCTGCAATCGGGCTAAGCACGATGACTTCAAAGATTCTGCACATATCGAGTACGATGGAAGACATAAGGAAACTGGCGTAAACTATTGGTTTTGCTGCGTTTGGTAAAGCGCACACTGGTGACAGCGTTTTACACTAAGGCACCCATTCCCTTCGATCGTAAAAGTCTAACTTCGGGAAACAGGACAGTTCCAAGAAACGGGGCCAACCAAAACAGGATGGCAAAAGGCCCTGTTTTCTTTGGAACAGAAAGAAAGGGTGGTTGTGATCAATCGGAGGAGAAATGCGGTTTTGCCCCTGCTAGTGCTAAATGCGGGGAAAAATCACATGGGAAACACATCTGTACTAAAACAGATTTATCGCAAGGCATCAGTAGCATAGTAAACAGTAACCATATTTGCTCCCATTGCTTATTTTGTGTCCCGAAGGACGACAGACAGAGTAGAACAATCGTAGATCGTAGCAAGCCTAAAGGGGCCTCTGCAAATAATTACACTGATAAGATTTGCCAAAGATTTAGCTACAATAGTGTAGACGGAGTAGTTGATCTCATGGAAGCGGGTGACTGGATGGCGACTGTGGACATCAAGGATGCATACAAGGCAGTCGCCATCCATCCCCTTGATAGGAAGCGCCAAGACCTTGTATGTTCTTTCGCGGATAAATTAACATATATGGTCGATAATCGACTTTGCATGGGGCTCTCATCGAGCCCCTATATCTTCCAAAAATTGTCCGATACTGTAGTGAGATGTGCGGCTTGGGAGGGTATATGATGCCTCATCAATTACTTACATGACTATAGCATCATTGCCACCAGTAGGGAGGGCACAGATAACCATCATATTTATTCTGAGGCACATCGGCTTCTATGTGAGTTTTAAGAAATTCTCACAGCCTAGCAAAACTGTGAGTTTTCTAGGTATATTGATTAACTCAGTTACTCTAGAAATGTCCCTTCTGAAGGATAAGAAGCTTAAACTAAAAAACAACCAGGAAAGAACTAGAGCATCTGGGAGGCCTCCTCGCCCACTGCTCGAAGGTGGTCTGGGGAGGCCGGACATACCTGGCCATGTGCGGCGCAACCCTGGAGGATTTAAATACAAGGGGGGACTGTGCTAGTGACTTAGTGTTTGAGTACCTCTGCACACCTCAATTGGTGCGAATTGCTAACGACATGCGGGTTGCTACTGCTCTATCGGCCAGCACACTACTGGGGTCTGGGTTGGGGGGGCTCGCCATGAGGAGGGCCTTTGGCAGTATTCCGTGCCAGAGGTCACATGAAATACCAATTCTCACAAAATTCCTATGTTGCAACGGCGAAATTATTGTGTATTGTAATATATGTTGATATATTGCAATACACCTACATCTCCAATCAATGCAGGTTGAATTCGAACCGCCACCCTCCCCGGCAGGCATATGCTGTAGAGTACTTGGACGGTGGCGACACTAGCAGCATTGTTTGGTACCATCGCCGCTCCCTGCTTTGTTTCATTCCTGTTTGAACATTTTTGTTATGTACGGTACGGGCAGTATTCCATGCCAGAGATCACATGAAATACAGATTCTCAAGGCATTCCTGTTTTTTATCTTTTGTCCTGGAGTCCTAATTTATATGAACAGTTAAGGATTTTATTCCAAATTTCACCTTCATTCTTGAAAAGGCCAAAATGTCATCAGGAACATTTTGATATAACAAAGCTTACGATATAGGAGATTTGAAATATTACAAGTTCATTGCTTCAAATATGGTTCCGGATCATGCAAGTAAAATACCTGCACTGATTGATTTGAATAAATGTTTCTCCATATCAACTGTGGTTCACTTTTAGAATGGAAATGATGGTGTAATATTGGTGGTGATGCGTCATCTAGTAATGTCCATATTGCCTGCTTAACTTGCTTGTTGTCATTGCCTGAAATTGTCAGCTGTGTCACTCATGGACTACTGTCCACATTGGCTGCATAACTGGCTTTTTGTCCTTGCCTGAAATCGTCAACTATGTCAGTCATGTGTGTAAAGAATAAATCCTATTTCAAATGTGAAACAATAGCAATTTAATGGTCAAGCACTCCAATGTCAGTAACTATGTGGTCATTTTTGGAATGTTCACTTCTAACTTGGCCAGATGACTGAGTATACCTTTGCTTATATCAAAATATATTTAGAGTAATTGAAGATATATTTGAAAAGTGAATAATGAATGATCCAGAACTAGCTGCAATTGATTAAATAATATATGTAACCCTCCAATCTAAAAAACACTAATTTGATACCAAAGACAAGGCAGACATTCTAAGCTTGCATTTTGAATGTCATTAGTCATCCGACATTGACTACAAAATCTTCATCAATTTCTGAATTAAGACAGACAGCATCCTGGAATCATGTTATTGGATATCTAGCTAACCAACTTTGAGCATAGTGGTGATTGGTGTGTAGTTATAAAGCAATGTTCATGTATCACACACCTTTCTTTCATCCCACATATTAAGTACCTCAAAACCCAACCCCTGAAAGTAAAACAAGAAAACATTTTAGCCCTTTTAAGCGCAGCTATTCTATGTCATCACATATAAACATTCAACCAATTAGATCAATTATCAACCTTTAACTTTTATCTAAATTCTGTTTCCTTTAGCTACAAATTATGTAACTGTGAGCTTTTTAAATCCACAGTGCACTGACACAAAACTGATTCTGTGCTTTTGCATTCTGTGAAAGCGAAGGTTGAATAAAAACCAAACAATTCTCACTGTGAATATGGCCTATGCTGCTGACATGGTGTAAAGAAACCACCAATCAATGAATCAATCTATGACATATCCTGCCAACCTGATTATCTCTGTTGCCCTGGGAATTCCTTTATTTAAAGGACTTCAAAAACAAGCAGTTTTAATTGGTGCTGTTTCATTGCCATAACTGGCCTTCTATCAAGTAGTATGGATCTATTCAAGGACAAAAAAGAAGACAATGTATATTCAATTCAATTCAAATCAATTTAGATTGCAAACACCTTTGCAGCTATCCATACTTCCATCAAGTTTCCTATTACTGTGAGTATTTTTTATTCCATAGGCAAAATATAAGAGCATAACTGGATATTCATAAAGTAGCCACTGCTGATGTGATACTTTGTATCTTCAATTCAGTTATGGGAATATAAGCTCACATGAATTATTTGAAATGATAAAATTGTTTCAAAGCCAATTATTGATTCGAAATAAAACAGTTATATTGAAATAAAGGTATACATGGCAAAGTGGGATAGGGGCTGGTGTCACCGGAACAAGGCAGTGTGAACTGGTTTCTAATCCACTCTGGTTCATCGAAGATATGGCTTTGTTATTGTAGAGTCAAATTCCCAGAAAACCAACATAGAATAGGCCAGTAAAATACATAGAGGACTTGTGAGAATTATCCACTTCACCCAGTAAGCCACCAATATTGAACTAACTACCTGTATTATTGGATTACCTGTAGGTTATAATTGATGTGACACAGTCCGCTCAAAGTAGATTATTCAATGGTAATACCTAGGCGGTAAATGCATATGTACAGGTACGTTGACATAGGGGTAGAAAAATCATTTGCACCATTTAATTTGGCAAATGAATATTCATAAATATTGGGAGTTGCATAATCAATTATTGTTTGTAAAGACAGGAAAAGGAAAACAATTTCTTAATAGAAATATCAGTCACTGCTAAGCACTGATATTTATTCAGTAAAATGTGTCTATAGAATGTGGGCTTTTACTCTCATTAATGATATTTATGTTTCATATATCTCAACTTTATTTCAAGCAAAGAGTGTGTTAACCCACGTGGTAATGGATCCAAAAGAATCGGATATCAATGATATAGGGTTTCTATTTATCACTCATCCTTACAGATTGCCATCAACAGTTTTCTTTTGTTTTTTGTGTTTGGTTACTAAGATGTGGTTTATTCAGTGAATAATGCATTTTGTCAGCAGCAGAGCACTGGTCTTCAGCCGTTCAGTACAATTTGTTGGTACATAAATGAAACTATCAGTTGCAATAATAACCACATCCTGTTCGATAATAGAAGCATAATATAAATGAACTATTAGATGTAATAGTAACTGCATACATTTCCAGTTCAATTATAGTAGTATGCCTTTGGTGAATATGCATCACATGGTATGGCATGATTCTAAAATTGTCTTTAAACATTTCCTTTTTCCTTTGTCTTTCTCTTTTTTTTTTCATTTTTCCAAAAATATATAACATATTGTAGTAGTCTGAACATGAGCTCTACTACCACGCGGTAGCAGCGGAGACTACGCCGTGCACCAGCGCAGTACCTACGCACTGCACCAGGTGGCGGCATGGGTAGCCACCAGTCAGACCCCAACTGGGCTGACCTCTACTGCGTGTGGCTGACCCACCCCCCCACACACACCTATTGAGTCGATGTGGGATCTGGCGAGTCAGGGGGCGGGTCAGATAACTACTGACGCCGTGAAGAGCAGAGGGTTCAATAAACCAAGGGTGAAGTGTACACTGAATTGAATCTTGGTGTTCTTCCATGTGTGACTGTGGGTCGGAGGGCCGTGGGCCACTACAATATCTCCAATATAAGATATATTGTGTACTATGACGTTTGTGTTCATAATAAAATAATTGTATCCACCTCCACTCGTCCATGTTGCCTGCCTCCACTACACTGTAAATATGCAAATCAGTGGATCTAATCACCAATAGAAAATGTGAGAAACCTGCCCATTGTTGAATCCCATCACAAGTGTTTCGTATTGTGTGGCTGAAAGAATGGATCAGAAGTCTGAGGTTGCAGTGGGGACTTACATCACATATGTTTTATGTCAATTTCAATGGAAATTTTAGGTAATAGGTGTTGAAAGAAGGTGTAGTAGCGGTGGGGTAGGGGTCGGAAAGGGATCAGCATGCAGGGCAGTGTAACTAGTGCATTTGAGAACATTTATATATATATAGATATATATATATATGTATGTACAAGGGTCAGGGCACGGATGGCCTTGAGAATACCTAAAACTGTGTAGGGGTCTGACAGGCCTGTTGTATTTTCAATAAGTTTTTAAAGCTTTAGTCAGGTTGTTTGTTAGTGGCTTGGGTATTTTTAGAAGCATAGCATTGCTCTGTTTGGTTACTCTGTTTGTTTGGTCAACACATTGTTCATCATTGAATGGGATCTTTTATACATGAGAGTGAGATGTGTCTCCAGCCTTTGGCTAACGTAGCTGTCTTGTGCTTTAGCATGCATCTCCTTTACATACAGGGTTTTTCCTCTGTAGACAGTTCTAAGTGCTCTGTTTTGAATCCCCTGTAATTTGTTTTGTTGTTGTTTTGTCAGCAGTCCATGGATTAAATCATTGTATTCAATTATTCGAAGAATAGTGGCTTTATCAAGTAGAAAGGCCTGTATTCTCACGCAAGTAGTACCTAATTTTCTGACGGTTGTCATTTTTTGGCAATCATTTGATTAAGTCTTGAGAGTTGTCGATTACCATTTAGTGTAGAATTTGACTTAGTTCATACCAGAATTTCTTAGGATTCTGGTTATCTTTGGTAGTATTGGTGTGACAGTAGCTATTTTCCATTTATCTACATCAGGGATATTACAAATGAGAATAATTGTTCTGAAATCCCTCCATATATTCATTTGAATA
>CM059195.1:90787088-90809467 GCA_030323885.1 Branchipolynoe longqiensis
AGGGGGGGAAGTGAGCGCGGTCGGGCGAGGTGAGAAGGCAGCGCGACACGCGGGGCGGGGGAGGGTCTCTCCCTTCCCTCGCATCAAACGTAATGCTTCGCATTACGACCGATGCGCGAGAAGGAAGAAAGCAGAGGCGGGGGTGGGAAAAGAGACGTTTTATTCACGCCTCAATGACATACAGGGCAAACAGTGTATCAATGAAGTAAATAAGTCAAATGCACAGTGTAAGGTAATAAGCAAATGTATCAATGAAGTAAATAAGTCAAATGCACAGCGTAAGGTAATAAGCAAAGTAATGTCAAAAGTTCATGGTGTCAAATGGTAGCAGAAAGGTATATAAGAGTTCATGTGGTGTCAATGTCAGTGGAGTGAGGGGGTGCCGAGGAGCCCTCCACCAAAAGTAGGAGAGGGCTCGAGGCGCGCCCGAGGCGGGGGTCAGGTTCCCTCTGGGGGCGGCGAGTGTCCGTGGCCTGTGTCGGCAGGGAGCGGGCGGCCCAAAAAAGAGAGGAGGCCCGCTCCTTGGCGAGATCCGGTGAGGAGGTCCGACGAGTGTCGAGGAGGGGGGCAGCGAAGTCCTCAGGGCTGGGCGGGGTGGCGGTCGGGGGCGGGTCCGGTGGGTCGATGAAGGCGGTGTCGTGGGGGTCCACGACTGAGACGTCTACGTCGGTGAGGCTGGGCTGGGCTGTGGCCTGAGGCGTGAGGCGTGAGGCCCGAGGTGATGGTCCCCGGGTGAGGCTGGGCGGCGCTGCGGTCGGTGGTCGCTGGGAGGATGTCGGTGGACGGCGGGGTCGGTACGGTCGGCGGCTGGGGTCCTGGCAGAGGGTTCCTCGTGAGGCTGGGCTGGGCTGTGGACTGAGGTGTGATGCCCGAGGTGGTGATCCCCGGCTGAGACTGGGCGGCGCTGCGATCGGTGGTCGCTGGGAGGTTGTCGGGGGGAGGTGCGGGGCTGTCGGCAGTGGTGAAGGTGGGGCGCCGGGAGGGGCCCCCCGGGCCGGCCGGGGGGCGGCCGGCGAATCAAAAATCCGCCGAGGTGGAGGGGGGGGTGTGGCGCTCCCGGGTCTGCTTCGTGATGCAGTCGGCCTCGCTGTGCATGGTGAAGACGCGCCTCACGTTGGCGCAATACGCGCAGACGTGACGGCGTCTGTCTCCCGCCTCCCCGTGGGCCTCCCCGAGGTGGGCCCGATCGCAGGAGGCGGGGGCGCGGTTCCAGGCCGGGCAGGGCGTCCCGTGCATCTCCCTATCGTAGGCGGTGCGGGGGTCGGCGTGGGCTCGGGGGAGGTGCGCGCCTCGCTGGAGGGAGTCGAGTGGGCGGGCGGCGGTGGCGTGGTCCTCGGGCAGCGTGGCCAGGGACTCTAGCCTAAGGAGGTTGATGGCTACCGGGTCGTGCCACCCGTGGGGGAGGGTCCCGTCCGCGATGGCAGTAAAGACACTCTCTGAGTACCGGCGGACGGTACCCCACGGGTAAATCAGGTTGTCGCGGCACACCGCGAGGAGGTGGTGGTGGAGTCCCTTGGTGGAGTGGGAGGGGAAGTCGGGGTGGTCCAGGAGGGTGAGGATGGCTAAGACGTATTCCTCCCTCGTAGCTTCCCCTCGTTTCACCGACTTCCTCTCTGCCCCCCGTTTCACGAGGTCAGAGGGGAACACATAGTTGGCAGGAATACCTTGTCGCCTCGTGGAGTGACGGGCCTCGGCGGAGGCCAGTATTTCCCGGACAGCGTCGGCCGCGGAAGAGGGGCTGTGCCGGGTGAAGTCCTCCTGGTAGGCCGGGGAGGTGGCGTGCGGGGCCTGGGAGTCGAGGTGGTGGTAGCGCTCGTATTCCGGGTGGGGCTCCCCGGGCAGGGTCGCGTGAGGCGGCGGCGGCGGGCGCTCCGTGATGGCGCTGCGCGCCCGAGGCGTAGGGGCTGCTTGCTGTCTTGAGGCGGGCGTCGGGCGCTCTGGCACGGGGCGAGCTTCCCCGAGGGCGAGGGCGTCGATCCGGGCGTGGATGTCCGCCGTGGCCTGGCGTGCGTCGGCCGCGGACTGCCGCGCGTCGGCTGCGGACTGTCGCTGGTCGAGCTGTATCCGCTGCATCGCCTCCAGTAGGGCTGAGATCTGGGAGCCCGAGCCGCGGTCCGAGGGCGCCTCGGGCGTCGCCGGGGCGGAGACCGGTGACTCCTCCCGGCGCGGCGTCGCGGCAGGCCCCGGTGTCCGAGGGGCAGCCCGGGAGCTCTTGCGTCCACGGCCCTTTCCTCGAGGCATTGTCTGTGGTTGGAGTTGGGCAGCGGTCCGAGGTGGAAAGTCCGAGGTGGAAAGTCCAAATGAAGAAAATGAAGCGAAGAAAAGAAGCGGGCAGGAAGACGGCAAGACGGTGAGTGGCTGAGGAAGGCCGGCGTCGGCCTTATAAGGGGGGGAAGGGGACAGCGGCGGCAGGAGGTGCGAATGCTGGCAGGCCGGGGGGAGGGTGAAGGGTGGCGAGCAGCGGGGGTCGCGCGAGGGGTGAGCAGCGCGGGACAAAGGAGAGTGGCGGGGGAGGGGGGGGGGAAGTGAGCGCGGTCGGCCGAGGTGAGAAGGCAGCGCGACACGCCTTAGTCTGGGATCCACAAGCAGAAAAATAATTTTGATGTGACACCCCTGCTATAAAATTTTTGGCAATTGGATTATGTCTATAGGGGTCTTGGACATCTGAAAAGTGAATTTGGACACTTTGAATGTATTGCGCAAATTCGGTAGACACCGTTTTCTGACGATAGGGTGTGATGACACCAGCCGCCTAATTCCGGGGTAGGGGAAACTAAATCTAGTATATCATCACAACGCAAGAGTCTACTGCAACAAATTACCACTCATTCTTTTGGTATGGATGTAGGCTAAAACAATAAGCAGAGTAGATTCTGATTGGATTAACCTCAAGGTCACTAGAGGTCAAAAGGTCACAAAGGTTGTGGCATGCCCAAAATCTGGGACTTCCATCAAAGAAGTGCCTATTAATATACCGTATCATAAGTTTTTTCACTAAAATACTGTTTCAGTCAACTCCTTAGATCCCCCTGATGATTTTAGAAAAGGGATGTGAGGATTGGCAAAGAACTAATGGCCCCCTGTACATCTTTTACTAAGCGATATTTCAGAAAAAAGCCAAATTCAGTGAATTTTCCTTCGTACATTTTATTGATATAACTCTCATTATCCAATAGTTTTTTGTTATTATTTGTGAAACTATCAGTAGAAAACATCTGAACTATCTGGAGATAAGAAAAAAAAAACTTAATAAGCAGTATGTTGTCATCCCAAGTTCATCATTCTAACAATAACATATAATGTTCCGATTACAACTACACCTAGTAGAAAATATACTTTGTTCTTGGTTACCTAGTCCTCATCACTTTCGTTGTCTTCAGTCAGTCGCCCACATTTGTTTGGGTCCCCATTGCAGATGCATGCAATAATGCATGCCGATCCGGCCTTTGCACATGAACAGTTCCTTAAACAGCCCTTCTTGCACTTGCAGTACGTCAGTTTTGCCACTGCAGGTTTGTTTGGCTTGCTCTTCATGACAGGAACTAATCTTCCTTTGTCCATATATCTGCCGTACTGTTCAGGTGGGAAAAGAGTTGGATTGCTTAGATGGGCCTGTTTGTAGAGGCTAATGTTGCAAAGACTCCTGAGAATGTGGAAATGAAATGCATCTTCAGTGGGAGGTAGAGAGTGGAGGTCCCGTTTGCTTGACGCAAATAAATGGGCTTGTAACCTATCTAAAGATGAATATCCTGCCCTTCCGTACAAATCACATAAGAAATCACATGCTTCTTTGTACAACGTATCATCTAGGCACACAGTGTCATGAGCGAAATTTGTCAATGCTGGCATTGCTACAATTGCTGCCCTTTTTTTTCCTCTTCTGTATGGATAACTCACTGAATCACAGCCGCACATGACATACGAAGTGAGTAATGTGGCTGTTAGTTCCATTACATTTTTTCCCACCACTTTCGCCAATTCCACAACCAAGTCATGAATGGGCAGGAAGAGTTCATTCTTTTCCACCCATAGGTTTACAATGTGTGGAAGCTGAGGATAATGGTAAATAGCAAGCATGATGCTATCAGTGTCGGTTGCATGGATAACAAATATGCTCCTGTCTTGGCAGCTAGCAAGATGTGCGATGATTCTCGAGTCGGCTTCCTCGTGTGTTTGGCAGCACAGCTCCTCCATCACATTGGTGCCGCTGTTGGTCACACATATTCCCTCTGCGTTAACTCCTATTATAAGGGTAAACCCATCTGGCAGGGATACAGACTGCGACCAAGAAGATGACAGGTATGAGAGCAGGTTTGCCTTGTTTTTAGGGTTCGAAAGGAATGTTTTCCATACAGGTATTTTCATGTTATGAACAGGAATATACTCTGGTGAGTTTGCTCCCATTTCCCATCTATGGCGCTTATCACTCTTTAGGCTCATTGAACCAAAGTCATATCTATCGCCGACAAAATGCACTTCTGAACAATGTTTGGGTTTCATACTTAGAATCTTGTTTTTGTACCTCTCCTGAAGTTCACCAAAATCACTTTCCCCAAGGGTCTGAAAACGTTGCACGAATGCCATGGCATCAATAACATACACTGGTTCTGATTCGGAGGGAGGCAACACTTTCATTGGTTCCCATGAATCCTTAACCTTGTTTTGAAGAGTTCCTATAAAGTCAGATTTAGTTCCTTTGCGCATGGTAAATCCCCCAGTCTTGTCTGGCTCAAATAACGATGGTGGATAGTCACTCCATTCGTAACTGAAGGCTTCAATTCTTGCCTCATCAATCAACTCATGTGTAAAGCAAAGGGCCCTAGTAACCGAGCTTTCCTCAGAAATTAATTGTTTTACAGAGTCCTGCTTTTTTTTTGCCTTGCTTCTGTTGTGTGGCAAAAGTCATTATCTTAGGGGTGATAATTTGGTCAGCATCAGTTTTGCTGGCAGCCGTCATTGCCTCTAACCCAAGTTTGTTGGCGTCCACGAGTAGTGTTGAAACAAGCATTTCCCCCGTTGCAATGTTAACTAACTTATCATCTGTGAGGGAAGCAGCAAACAGATTTCTCATTTTCTCTGCCACAGTGTCTCTGATTTTCAGTACCTTTACCATATCATCTTTATTCATTTTCTCATGATGATCTGATTGAGAAGACTCCATATGTACCATCTGCTTCACACTCTCAGAGATCGCTGTTAGGAATGGCATGTTTTTTATGTATTTCTCTCTTGTTAATTCTGCCTGGGTAATGCCCTTGAATAGGCTTGGGTTCCCTTCCTTGTTGTAAGTTTGTTCCAATGCAAGGGCTGTCCATACTCCATTAAAGTCTCCATCCATCTTGTGCACTGCAAAATTACCCGCTTCAAATTCCTTGTGTACTTCAGGCGCAGTGTTAGGGAGGTCATTCATTTCACTTAGATAAATTGGCAGACAGGACATGTACTTGCTATGTCCAGAACAGACCGTGTAAGGTAGCATGTTTTGTGCCTCGAGCAGATGTTGTTTCCAAATTCCAACTCTTTCAGCATGGATATAACGTTTCAAAATGAGGATCATTTCAATATACATTCCCCATAACCGAGCTGTTATACCCAATGTATTCTCAAAGTTCTTCCAGTGAGATTGAACTAATCTTAGACTTGTTGTGATATCACCAACAAGTTTTGTAACACTGTCTTTGACCTTCATTTGAAAGGCTGCCCTGAGACATTCCAACACAGATGACAAAGATGAGAGTAAGTCAAGTTCATCTTCTTGCAACAACCATTGCTCAAAGGCTTCCCACTTGAGCATAAAGAATGCCTCACTGAGCAAGGAATGGTAACGAACCATTTTATAATAGTCCTTCCCTGCCATCACTTTATTAGCTGTTCCTCTACCACATATGTCACTTGCAATTAGTACGTCTTCAATGCCGCTTTCTTTCATGAAGAAACCAATGGACCCCAAAAAGTTCTGTGCAATATGGAATCCGCCCAATCATACTATAACATCTTTATATCTGGCAGGCTCCTTTTTCACCAAGCCTTTTATGATATCATATATTGCCTGGTCACATGTTACCACAGTCTTTGACAGGCCCAATTTCAGATTCAGTGTAACAAAGTAGTCAAGAGAGGTTTTGACAACATCTGGATTTGTAGGCGTTTGAGGATACATTGGACCATAGCCAATTTTTGTTTTCTGTGTCTGTTTCCTGGAATAAAATTCAAAGAATGCATTCCAATTCGGTGTACAACAAACACTTTCATCTTCACCTATCATCATCTGGGTTGGGAACATCCGAAGTAGAAACCAGACAATGTTTTCATCAACCAAATCATCACTGCTTATATTGCTGCCACAGCTAATCTCTGTACCACGTAACGATCTAGCCTATTTTCAGTCCTTCAGTGATAGATTACTTACAACTGGTTCAAATTTAACAGCTTCCTTAATTGTTACTTGTCTTGTTTTCTGAAGAGGAACTTTTCCAGTCCCAACATTGTTCTCCTTATCATTTGTATACTGATAGATAATATTTGTAGTTGCATCAAGACTACCATCATCCTCGGTTTCTGAATGAAAGTTCAGGTTATCAAAAGCATACTGCGCAAATTGACCATGAACAACATTGGACGGAATTAAAAATACCTTCTCTTTCTTTCCGTTCAGTAACCTCATTAGCTGTGGTTGTCAGGTAACGTTGGGCACTGGCATAGCTAATGCTATTACCAAATCGGTTTAACATTGTCACAATATTTTTACTATGCGTTTCTTTGAGAATATGCAGAGCAACTCCTATGTGTTTAGGTATAACCTGTGTACCAAGATACCCAATAATGTCCTGGGCTAGGTTCAACACATTCCCTTTGTCATTTTCCGGAAGATGAACTTTTCCATCATCGCCAAGGCTATCATCATTGTCAGTAATTAGCCATGCTATTAGATTGTACAAATCTACTGGAACCTGGTGAGATGCTGTTTCATGAGATATCTCTATTTCTCTATCTTCAGCAGCATGCATTCGTTTTGCAATTGTTTTTACCTCTGTTCGCAAGTACTTTGCCAAAGGATATGATGTACTCGAAATGTTTTTGAGGAGATTAAAATCAACATCATCCCGCTCACAATATAGCTGGTATTCATCTAATTCATTTTGGTCACACACTATCTGGTCACACAATTCTTTCACGGTCAGAGAAGATGCACAAACTAAATTACCAGTACCCTTTAACGCAACAAACTGAATATCAATACCAAAATGGTTTAACAGTCGTTTTATTAATCTCTCTGTTCTATAGGTTCTTTTTGTAGCTGTGTTATGTTGAGACAGTAGTTCATTATATCTCTTTGAAAGTTGGCCCGAGGAGTACATGTTTTTCTCATTCATGAGTCCTTGGGATATCTCTAAGACAAGTTCCAAAAATGCAGTATCATACTCAGTCAAGTTTGCTGTATTGCGACCTTCCTGTTTGCTACTTGCATGTGTGTTCATAAGCCTATTCATGCACCTAATGTGAGGGGGGGTTGGACATAATCAAATGAACAGGAGAGTATAGACTAAACATTCATTATTTGGACTCATAATCAGATAAGTCACTGTTGCATTTGTTATTACTTTACATAACATCTAGGGCAACTCAAGAACGCACACCAACTTCAAAGAGGCCTAACACCAACATCCTGTCAAGCAGCCATGTGCCAGTGATGAATCTGCCCGATTCATCACTGGCTATTAGATTTCGCTGCTCGATTTTCGCATCTATGTGCGTTCTTGAGTTGCCCTAGACATAAGAGGCACTGAACGCACATGTATACATGTGCATTCTGCATGGTATATTTTTCCATGTGTTGATGGGTGTCGTGGCCTATTCAATGCTGTGGGTTGTATTCAGGCACATATTGGTAGCTAGAACTAGAACTAAAATGTTATTACTAGTACTTACCAATTTAAAAACGGTGGCACTGGCTATATATCATTCTTGAAAATTATTTCTTTTTAGGAGAATTTACAAACCCCTTTTAGACCTGTCCTAGTATGCTATATTAGTTAATGGCTGAAATAAATGGATTATTATGCACATTTTATTTGACTTAAATGGATCCTTCAAAAACTAATGTTTTTAGATATTTTTCCAAAACATAACTTAGAAATATGTCTACAGGATGCCATTTATTCTATATGAGCCTTGACACCCCTTTCCTAAAAACATCACAGGGATCTAAGGAGTTGATTGAAACAGTATTTTAGTGAAGAAACTTATGATACGGTATATTAATAGGCACTTCTTTGATGAAAGTCCAGGATTTCTGGCATACCACAACCTTCGTGACCTTTTGACCTCTAGTGACCTTGAGGTTCATCCAATCAGAATCTACTCTGCTTATTGTTTAAGGCTACATCCATACCAAAAGAATGAGTGGTAATTTGTTGCAGTAGAGTCTTGCGTTGTGATAATATACTAGATTTAGTTTCCCCTACCCCGGAATTAGGCGGCTGGTGTCGTCACAGGCTATCGTAAAAAAACGGTGTCTACCGAATTTGCGCAATACATTCAAAATGTCCAAATTCACTTTTCAGATGTCCAAGACCCCTATAGACATAATCCAAGTGTCAAAAATTGTATAGCAGGGGTGTCACATCAAAACCCTTAATTTGCACATTTTCTGGTTGTGGATCCCAGACTAACTACATAACATTGTATCTTCAAAAGCATTGATCCGTGATTGTGACTCCAATTTCCCGCATCAATATGGCACTTCCATGATACCAAAGGTTGTGTCCCCCCCAACCACTAGTTACGGTCAATATGGCACTTTGGCGATACCAATGTTGGTGTCCATCCAGCCACTATTCACACCCAATATGGCACTTCCACGATACCAAAGGTTGTGTCCACCCAACCACTAGTTACGGTCAATATGGCACTTCGGCGATACCAATGTTGGTGTCCATCCAGCAACTATTGACACCCAATATGGCACTTCCATGATACCAAAGGTTGTGTCCACCCAACCACTAGTTACGGTCAATATGGCACTTCGGCGATACCAATGTTGGTGTCCATCCAGCCACTATTCAGACACAATATGTAACTTCCACGATACCAAAGGTTGTGTCCACCCAACCACTAGTTACGGTCAATATGGCACTTCGGCGATACCAATGTTGGTGTCCATCCAGCCACTATTCAGACACAATATGTAACTTCCACGATACCAAAGGTTGTGTCCCCCCAACCACTAGTTACGGTCAATATGGCACTTCGGCGATACCAATGTTGGTGTCCATCCAACAATTAGTCAGACCCAATATATCACTTCCACAGAACTAAGGTGGTGTTCTCTGTGGCAGAGTGGTTAGAGTGTCTGGCTTTTGTCTAGGTCGGACAACTAATCTGAAGGTTGGTGGTTCGATTCCCCGTGCCCCCCCCCACCTCTGCCAATATGGATTTCCACCGCTGTGTATAACTTACAGCGTCATCAGACGCCGGTTTCTCTCATACCATGTCTATGTGGCGTGGGAGATTTTAAATCCCTTGGGTCAGTAAGGCTCTGGCTTTCTATCGACAAACTGTCTAATGGTGAAAACAAGTCTATTAAGACTTATCCATGATGGGCAGTATAAATCATCAAGAAAAAAAAAAAAGGTTAATGTCAACCTAGGCACTAATCAGGCCCAATATGTCACTTCTGTGGCACCAAAGTTGATGTTCGTCCATCCGGCCAATATTTCACTTCCGCGATGCAAAGATCGGTGTCCACTCAGCCACTAGTCAGATCTCTGGCCGTGCTCGGGTTGGTGGTGGGTGGTGTGGGGGGGGGGGTGATGTTGGGTGGGGGGTGGAGGGTGAAGCACGCCGTAAATGCTACACACTCTGACATATACAGTGGCCCCCCCCCCCCATTATAACGCGATCTTTAGGGTGCATAACATGTTATCGCAGTTTATTAAATTACCCTGGAATTAAAGATTTCTGGGTCCAATTAATCATCGCGTTATCTCCCAATTTGCGTTAAATAAAGGTGCATTAAAACGTGTTTTCGCTGTACATACGGGGAGTACTATTTTATTTAATCAGGAAAAATGCGAACACAGCAAATATAATTATGGCATTTTTAATTAAGGAAAGTTAAACGTCAGATTATACAAATGTCAGCTCACAAATGCTTAAGAAACGAGGCTAGAGATGCTATGGCCCTACTTTCCACTATCACATGTGGGGTGGGTGGGAGGCCAAGTTAGGCTGGTTATTGTCTCCTGGCTCCTCCGGTCGTAGTGACCAAAGCCCGGCGGCGCGTCGCCTTATATAGCGAAAGTCTGCCCGAAAAGTGAAGCATCGACAGTTCGAGAGTACTGCATAATACGTCATCAAGTCCTGATTACCGATCAGCGGCGAGGCTACAAAAAACCCGCTAGTCGGCGTTTGAGTTGATTACATAGTTTTAAAGAATTCCGCTAGTTGGCGACAATAGACGTCCTTAGTCCTGGCACGCCTTGGTCTGTATTCGCGATCCTGATTACCCGTAATGCCAAAGGATTATGAAACAATGTAAAATAGTTGTTAGAACAATTTCTCCCCAATCCAAATCATATGTAGCTTAAGAACCCTGCTGATTTCCCGATCCTGATATGACCTTAGATGCTGCCAGGAGGTAAAACTCAAACAACCAACCAATCTTCCTCTAGGAACCAACGGAGAGCAAGAGGCAATCATTGCATGGTGCTGGCGACATGACCTCGCCAAAGGTCACCAGTGCTGGCGACATGACCTCGCCAAAGGCCATCAGTGATGATATGTCGGTAGTCATTTGTGTCTAAACTTACCACGTTTTGTAATCACCGATTAATCTGGGTAAAAACAAAGCAACGTGTAGTGTACAGAAGCCTTAAGGACCTGTAATCCTGACGTATGCAGTTATTATCCGTTACCGTCCGTTCCCCGTCCGTTCCCATCCGTTACCATCCGTTACCGTCCGTTACCGTCCGTTACCGTCCGTTCCCATCCGTTCCCATCCGTTACAGTCCGTTACCGTCCGTTACCGTCCGTTACCGTCCGTTACATACCCATTACATATCCAAGTGACAAATAAGGAAATACTCGAACGGACGGGGCTGCACTCTATGGAAGATCTTCTGATCAAAAAGAATCTCCGGTGGACTGGACACCTCATGAGGATGTCATCAGACATGCTACCAAAGCAGATCCTCTATTCTCAACTGTCTTCTGGTTACAGAAAGAGAGGGCGCCCCCGTCTCCGGTTCAAGGATACCATCAAGAGAAACCTGAAGCTGAGAGACATTAAGACCGACTCATGGACGCAACTCTCACAGCAGAGAGCTAAATGGAGAGCGGCAGTCAAGTAATGAAAGCAGTCTTTGTCGCATCGTGACCGACAGCATGATGTTGATGATGATGACATATCCAATACATGTTCCTTGCCGTTCGTTATAGTTCTTTTTGTATACTAAATTGTCTGTTGATCATTAGATACACTATCACCCGTTACCATTCATTACCGTCTGTTACCCATCCGTTATCGTCTGTTGCCGGTCCGTTACCATCCATTACTGAATTACACCGGACTAAAATATCTTTGTCTGGCTCTATCCGTTTCCTCAATCCGGGGAGGTGTGTCACAGGTTTTTTGAGTAAATATATGTTCAAGTATTCTAAGGAAGCATGCCCAAGGAATATTGAACATAATTTTGTGATTTTCTTTTTGTGTGAATGTGGGTGGAGTTTTTTTTGTATGTATAGTCTTCTATTTGGTAGATCATGCCTTTCTGCATGGAGGGGTAAAATTACTAAATCTGATGAAGGCATCAAGTTAATAAAAGCACCCAGTTAGATTTGACCCTACACATGCAACTGAAATGTGGCTACACTCAGTAAATCCTTATTTCAGTTTTAATCTCCTGTACTGTTAGTGTTACGCCCCAACACAGGCAAACAATGCTAATCTCCACCATTCTGGCACAAGCCTGGCACGACCCCGGCACAAGCCCGCAACCAGCCCGGCACCACCCGGGTACCACCCCGGTACCAGCCCGGTACCATCCCGGCACCATCCCGGCACCAGCCCGGTAACAGCCCGGTAACAGCCACGTACCAGCCCGGTACCAGCACCGCACCAGTCTGGTACCAGCCCGACACCAGCTCGGCACAAGCCGGTACCTCATCATGCCCCGTACTGACGGCTTCTCATTAACCGTCACCCTTACGGCCGCCATCTTGTGTTTAGTAAACACAAGATAACCGTCATACTGAGGGGCGCCATCTTGTTTTTACAAAACACAAGTGTGACGAGTGTCAAGTCGCAGGTGGCCGGCTTAACGCGTGAGTCGCGCTCATTGCTTACTTAAAGTTAAACAGTGTGTCGTAATGATGTCCTAACCTCGGGGCAGACAGCGGTACACAGGGGCACACAGGGACACACAGGGGCACACAGGGGCACACATGGGCACACATGACTAAACAGGGACACACAGGGGCACACATGGGCACACAGGGGCACACAGGGGCACACAGGGGAACACAGGGGCACACAGGGGCACACAGGGACACACAAGGACACACAGGGACATACAGGAACACACAGGGACACACAGGGGCACACATGGGCACACATGTACACACTGGGACACACAGGGACACACAGGGGCACACAGGTACACACTGGGACACACAGGGACACCGCGGGAACACAGGGACACACAGGGACACACAGGGATACACAGGGACACACAGGGGCACACATGGGCACACATGTACACACTGGGACACACAGGGATACACAGGGACACACAGGGACACACAGGGACACACAGGGGCACACAGGTACACACTGGGACACACAGGGACACCGCGGGCACACAGGGACACACAGGGACACACAGGGATACACAGGGACACACAGGGGCACACAGGGGCACACATGTACACACTGGGACACACAGGGATACACAGGGACACACAGGGGCACACAGGGGCACACAAGGGCACACAGGTACACACTGGGACACACAGGGACACCGCGGGCACACCCCTCTGCCCCACCCTCTAAAGGCTCCTAACCCCCTCCTGCTCTCACTAATCCGCCACGTGTGGACAGTCACCGGCTTTATACGCAACACAACGCGGCCGAACCCCGCCCGCCCTACAACGTGGGGGATGGGGCGTCGGGGGAGTGGTAGATGCCATAGCAATCTTGAAGTTCGGCAATTTTCTTAGATAAATACATTAACATTAAAGCTTCATATTCCAGTGAAGCATCACATTTCCCAAAACCAGAACAGCTATCTCAATGCATACTACACCGATTACCAGTAAAGAATATATATAATAGGATATAGTTGTTATTAACTAGTCACATAATTTAAAATATCAAGTGGCTATGGCAAAGAACATAAGATTTACGCCTATTAACATTCGTGCAAAATAACTACTGATACTGCATGTAAGTACATGAATCCATGACACAATATACATATAATATTCCTATCATTACTTTGTTTTTTACTAACTGTGAAGAGACGCATCAGTATCTCATCATAATCATTACTTAAAAATGTAGCTTAAGTTTAATCATTTGTTATGTCATCACTTGTTCATTCACATCATGGAGACCAGCTAGATAAGCATCGCTTTTCTGGGATCCTTTCTGTCTGTAGGGAATTTGTATGCATTTATTGTATCACCTCAGTTATTGTAAACATACGTTGCAGAGAGTTAAAATAAAATAATTGAATTGAGTGTATATATCCAACTTAGATACTGATGCACTGACAAAGCAAGTCATAAGGTAATTCTTATATCAGAATATAAATATTCAGCATATATACTGCAAATTCATATATATATATATATATATATATATATACTGCATATTTATATACTGTTGTCATAACATAATCGTTATATGTCTATCAGTATCACATCCAAGTAGCGAGATCCATTTTAACCAAAGGTGGAAGTAACAATTATGTGTCCTTACCAAGATGCTATTCTGATATTTGTTCATGTGTACATATATATACATTTGTATGTGTATATGTATATGTATATTTATATGTATATGTATATGTATATATATATATACATATATATATATATATATATATGTGTTTATAGTGTAGTGGTCTGCACTGACCTCTCGGGCAGGGAGCCACATAGACAGGTGGGCGTGGGTGGCGTGTTGATATCAGGGAGCCTGGGTGGTGTGGTGGTTAGCACACTGGCCCGGAATGCAAAGAGATGTGGGTTCGAGTCCCGCTCTAGGCGTGATATTTCCCATTTTCATCACCCCTATGACAATATTCTAGTGCCCAGGTAAGATTCCAATAACAAACCACATATATATAAGATTCCAATACCTATGTTGCATATATGCACACACATATATATATACAATTCCAATAACGATACTGCATATATGCATATATACATATATATGTATATATGCAGTATCGTTATTAGATCTTATCTGGGTACTAGCTGATGGAAAGCTGTTATAGCTGTTATCAGGGAACCTGTGTCCCGACTGTCAGAACCATCACCTTTGAGGGTAGCGTGCGTTTAAGGCCAGCAGTGTACATATACAGTAAAACCTCTCTAACCGACCCCTCCACAGATCGACCATTCCGCTATATCGATCACTGTATTTGGGTCCCAAACGATCGCCCATTCAATACCATTGTAACGATACAAAAAAAAACTCCCTAAACCTCCCACCTCCGTAAACAGATCAAGTCGGCCCAATGGTCGGTCGTATTAGAGAGGTTTGACTGTACGGTAAATCCTATCTAACCGACCACCTCCACAGATCGACCACTTCCCTATATCGATCACTGTATTTGGGTCCCAAACAATCGGTCATACAATGCCATTGTAACTTCTTTTTTTAACCTCCCTAAACCGACATCTAGGTAGGCCCCTAAATGAACCATTTAAAGTTGTTTGTTTGTGGGTTTTTTTTCTCGGTTTGATGAATGTTTTTCTCCTACCTATAACCGATAAGTGTGTCGGTCCTATGGTAGGTCGGAATAGAGAGGTTGTACTGTACATATATAATATATATATATATATATATATATATATATATATATATATATATATATTATAGTGTGTGTGTTGAAGAGATTGCGGGCCGGGCCTTGTTGACTGCTCACGTGTACAATCGGGAAGGAGGTGTGGCTCAACCTGTGTCTTTGTTTGCAGCAGAAGCCTGTACTTAATCACAAGGACAGGCTCCAAGTGAACAGCTAATCCCAGGTCAGACAGGCGGGTACACAAACCACACACTGCCTGAGTGAACCGGGGGTCGCCCGAACGCCGCCGGGCACGTCGGGGTCTGTCAGCAGCCGGAGACAATATGAAGAGTTCACCCGGATAAAGAAAGATTGGGATAAACCTTGGAATGAAACCTTCAATAAGTTTTTTTTTAAGAGTCCTATTTTTGTGTTCATTGCTCCAGAATCATTTCAAGTAATACTTGTCGCTTCGTTCGGCATGATTAGAATAGGGCAAGGACTGGTTGGTTCGGTGTCAGGATAATGTGACTGAGTGGGATATATCAGATCATGGTGCTGGCAGCCTCGTCTCCCAGCAGGGCAGTACTATCAAGTCGCCATGAGTGCGCACTGTCACAAGTCAGTACCCGTCCTGATATGACCTTAGATATTGCCGTGCCGGAGGGAGGGGGGGGGGGGGGTATGTGGACTCTTTTTATTATTATTTAATACACATGATAGCTATAGCTGTTCATTGTCATGTATGCTGAGCTATGTGTGTATGTATATTATAGAAGATAGTTTGTTTGAAATAAAAATGTGTTTATATGTCTTTGTGATTCTTTTAAGCAAAAGTTGCAATTACTTCAGATTGGAAAGCAATTAACATTTTCAGAATGAAACTTGGAGGGGAATCACAGTATGTAGGTGGAGTCACTTCAGTATGGATAACAAAGTGACCAAGCAGTTACATCATACCCGTGTCGCAGTTTCCGCCGTCCGCCAGTTTCCGCGGTACGCCTACAGTCAAATGCATTGTCAATGGCTGTGAGCAATCTTCATACAGAAAAAGTGAAATATATCTATAACCACACGACCTAGAAACAAATTGCTTGGTACACATCTAGAAAACATCTGTACCAAAAAGATTATATTAAATTTATACGGTTAGGGTTCTTGATTTCTATTAATTTTGAATAAAACTAATGTTTTGCACTGTGCATACCGTCAAACTCAAGGCATTGTCAATGGTCGTGAGCAATCTTCATACAGAAAACACAGAAAAAGTGAAATATCTCTAAAACCACACCACCTAGAAACAAATCGCTTGGTACACATATAGAAAACATCTTGACCAAAAACATTATATTATAATTATAAGGTTAGTGAAGATGCTGTTCGATTTTGATGCATGTGCGGAAACTGGCGGTCGGCGGAAACTGCGACACCGGCCATTGTCCAAGCACCCCGCCTCAACCAGCACCCAGCCTCAATCACCACCCCACCTCAATCACCACATGGCCTCAATCACCACCCCACCTCAATCACCACACAGCCTCAACCACCACCCTGCTTCTATCACCACACAGCCTCAATCACCACCCAGCCTCAATCACCACCCAGCCTCAACCACGACCCAGCCTCAACCACCACCCAGCTCAACCACCACCCAGCCTCAATCACCACCCAGCCTCAACCACCTCCCAGCCTCAACCACCACCCAGCCTCAACCACCACCCAGCCTCAACCACCACCCAGCCTAAACCACCACCCAGCCTCAACCACCACCCAACCTCAACCACCACCCAGCCTCAACCACCACCCAACCTCAATCACCACCCAGCCTCAATCACCACCCAGCCTCAGTCACCACCCAGCCTCAACCACTACCCAGCCTCAACCACCACCCAGCCTCAACCACCACCTAACCTCAACCACCACCCAGCCTCAACCACCACCCAACCTCAACTACTACCCAGCCTCAACCACCACCCAACACCACCTCAACCACCACGCCACCTCAACCACCACGCTACCTCAACCACCACCCCACACCACCTCAACCACCACAGCGCCTCAACCACCAACCCGCCCAGCCTAAGCCCCCGCACCCCATCTCTCCGCCCCAGGCACCTGTTCACTGTGCCCCAGGCACCTGTTCACTGTGCCTCAGGCACGTACCCCCGTTGAGGGACACTCTAGACGCGAGCAGGTTGACACGCCCACCTGGCGCTATCAGCTACTCGCCTTTCATCTGTGACTTGATGCCGTCCGATATCTTATCTGCTCCCCGATATCGCAGTCCGGTGTGCGGGATTATTTGACGGCCGGCTCTCACTTCACAAACAAGTCCACCTACTTCACTCCTACCGAGCACAAACTGGGCAAAACTAAACTTACTCCAAGTACTTTCCCACTTCATGGCTTTCACAGATATTTAGATTATAAGATTATTGAAGGTTGCTATAATTATATCGGACAATTTGCACATTGCACGAGGTTTATTTATTAGATCACCAAGAACATTGATAGTGATACCAGACAATCACGTGACAGCGCGCCCGCATGTTAGCTTTATAGTGCTGCCCCACTGGTAGACCAGGCAGCCTGCACCATTACCGACTTTCCCACCCTGTCACATTATCCTGATACTGAACTAACCAGTCCTTGCCCTATCCTAATGATGTTGAGCGCCAGGATAGGTAGTGACACATATCAATGTTGTAAGTCATTGGTTTGTTTTAACCGGGAATCGAACTCCTGACCTTCTGCACGGGAAGCCTGCACCATTCACGCACCACATCTGCTAATAAATATATCCTCCGATGCAACTGGTACATGCCAACAGGTGGAGGTGAGGAGGGTTAAAATGGTATTGTTGGGCCCCAAATAAAGCGATCGATATAGGGGAGTGGTGGATCTGTGGAGGGTCGGTATGGAGAGGTTTTACCGGTTATATACATACGTGTTTATATGCATATGTGTTTATATAGCGGGATATATATATACATATACATATATACATATACATATATATATATATATATATTATAATATATTATATATATATATATATGAGTGCAGCAGGTATCCCGGGCACGGGGGGGGGGGGGGGGGAGACCTCTGTCCCCAGAGAATGCCACTACTGTATAGTGAGTGCGGATCTGATGGCTTCACCCGGCGCAATGAGATGTCGCCTCCCGATGCCCTCCCCCCCCCCCCCCCACCCCCGCCACCCGCCCCCCCTCCCTGTCCCACCACCCAGTAAATGCAGTAACGGTCATAAAGGCAGTAAATGTAGCAACTGCAGTAAATGTCGGTAAGGCAGTGAGGGCAGTGAGGGCAGTCAAGGCAGTCAAGGCAGTCAAGGCAGTCAAGGCAGTCAAGGCAGTCAAGGCAGTCAAGGAAGTCAAGGCAGTCAAGGCAGTCAAGGCAGTCAAGGCAGTCAAGGCAGTCAAGGCAGGCAAGGCAGGCAAGGCAGGCAAGGCAGGCAAGTTTAATCCCGGAATGACAAGAATTGTGGGTTCGAATCCTGGTCTAGGGAGAACATTTGCCATCTTCCACCACCCGCAGAATACTGGTGCAGTGACCAGGATCCTACACAAGCTATGCGCTGTATGGTTGATGAACCACATTTCCCATGTTTACATCACTCCCCTACAACATTATTCATTATAAGGTCTGGTGTTTTGTGTTAGGGTGACATCTATTACTATAGTCTATTTGCTGGGGCTTCACATCCTGGCAACATCTAAGGTCATATCAGCACGGAATGACTGTTAGTGTTAGACTAAAGACCATGCATGTGCAAATGAACTGAATTAAGCCACACAGGATGGCTGATTCGGTCAAGTGCTCGGTTCCCACATACCAAGCAGGTCATGAGTTCTAACCCACGCCGAGTCTAACCAATAACTTGAAATGTACTTATACTATAGATACAAGATAGGTGGCTAGCCCGGTGTTTGACATTACTAAGGTAATGAAAGGATCAGTGGGGTGAAATGTACTTATACTATAGATAGGTAACTAGCCCGGTGTTTGACATTACTAAGGTAAGACAAGGATGAGTGGGGTGAAATGTACTTATACTATAGATAGGTAGCTAGCCCGGTGTTTGACATTACTAAGGTAATGAAAGGATCAGTGGGGTGAAATGTACTTATACTATAGATAGGTAGCTAGCCCGGTGTTTGACATTACTAAGGTAATGAAAGGATCAGTGGGGTGAAATGTACTTATACTATAGATTACTACGATAAGACAAGGATCAGTGGGATGAGGTAAACCAGGGCCGCGTTCAGAGTCTGTCTCGGCGACGTCTCGGCAACGTCGCGGCGATGCTTTTTGGCCTATTTGCGTTCAGGGTGTGTCGCGGTGACGTCTCGGCAACGCCTCCCTTTTCAGATAGGAGACAAAAAGCGCCGCGAAAATGGCCGCCGTATCCAGTGGTTTCAGCCTATCACAGCACAGCTTTCCCACTGCAAATGGCCACCGCCTATGGGGGCAGCCATCTTTGAGACACCAAACTGCTTTTGCAGTTCAGACTAGCATGACGTCACGGCCATCTCCGAGGCGCCTCCGAGACGGACCCTGAATGCAGCCCAGGCGCCTGTCATTTAAATTGCCCCTACTGAAAGCGGCATAGTCCGATGAAACATCAAATTGTCAAAACAAAAACAATTATCTAAATTTCATTATACATATTTAACTTAGATACCCATGCACTTATTAATCATTTACTGCCATGTATAAGTCAATTTAATACAACCTCTTACTGTTGACGCTTATGGTGTCAAGAGTTTAGGGGGGCTTTCCAAAATTAATGTTGCATGGTTGCATTTCAAATATCTCCAAAGTTAACAATTTAAAATAGAAGTTACTTCAAACTAAAGTAAACCAGATTTTAACAGAATAAACCAGATTATAACAATCAATTTAATATATTTATCTCAGAAAATTTCTGAATTTCTAAATCATCGGACAATGCAACTTTAATCAACAAATTTGAAAGCAATAAGAAAGTCAGCCTTTATTAAGAATTTTTTTTTTTTTTAATGTTGAACCTCGAGAGTGAAAGGCAATAAACCGTGGATTGTCTTCGTGGCGAGACTAGTGGTGGGGGCTGACAGATCTGCGTCTATCGGGGCGTTACTGATGCCTATCTGTTATGTGCCAAACACACACACACACACACACACTCACACACACTCACACCACGCCCTCTAGTGGCGGGAACCACAAACCGTGTCCACGCAATACCTACTAAACCTAATAAAAGCGGTACTTTACCTTAAAGATGCATAATCTGATGAAAGTGTCTAATATTCAAACCCAATACACTCGCCTAGATTTGATGCTACATCTCAAACTCAGATACTGAGAATCCAATATTCAAAACCAAAACACGTAGTTAGATTTGATCCTAAGTCTCAAACTCAGATACCAGTGTACTTAGTATCCACTGTTCAAAACCAAAACACATACATAGATTTGATCCTAAGTCTCAAACTCAGATACCGGTGTCCATAGTATCCAATATTCAAAACCAAAAACACGTACTTAGATTTGATCCTAAGTCTCAAACTCAGATACCGGTGTACTAGTATCCAATATTCAAAACCAAAACACATACTTAGATTTGATCCTAAGTCTTAAACTCAGATACATGTGCACATAGTATCCAATATTCAAAACCAAAACACATACTTAGATTTGATCCTAAGTCTCAAACTCAGATAACGGTGTACATAGTATCCAATATTCAAAACCAAAACACATACTTAGATTTGATCCTAAGTCTTAAACTCAGATACCTGTGCACATAGTATCCAATATTCAAAACCAAAACACATACTTAGATTTGATCCTAAGTCTCAAACTCAGATACCAGTGTACATAGTATCCAATATTCAAAACCAAAACACATACTTAGATTTGATCCTAAGTCTTAAACTCAGATACCTGTGCACATAGTATCCAATATTCAAAACCAAAACACATACTTAGATTTGATCCGAAGTCTCAAACTCAGATACCGGTGTACATAGTATCCAATATTCAAAACCAAAACACATACTTAGATTTGATCCTAAGTCTTAAACTGAGTTACCGGTGTATTTACTACACAAGTGTTGTGGCATAGAATTTGCATAGTCCAATGAAACTATCAAATTGTCTAAACCCAAAATGTATCTAGATTTGATCCTTCACATCCAACTTAGATTCTCGTTCACTTAGTACGCGCCTGATGCTGCATGGAGGGGCATATTATTATTACGTCAATCTAATAATAGAACCTGTTACTGCTGAAGCATGTGGTGTCTGAATTTTAGCGTGCATGCCAAAATTAATGTTGTATGTTTTCAATTCAAATATCTTCAAAATTAGAAACTGATACCATAAAAGGTAATCCCATACTTCACATTAAAGTAAGGTGCGTTATAAAGATCAACTTAATATATTTATCTCAAAAAGTGGGAGAACCCCCAAACTGAATGGATTATGCAACTTTATGCTCTTATTGCTCGATATGAGCTACTGACACGAGTGGTGGCGGAGGGGAAGCTGGGGGCGTCACGAAGTGATGCAGTAAAAGCTGCGTAATCTGAGGAAAACATCAACTTATTTTACACCAAAGCTCTTACAATAAAGCGACACAGATAGAGCTGATACCACATCTTCCAGTGAGATACTGGTTCAATGATTAAACATCTATTTTGCAGTTTGGTGCTCTGTTGTAATGCTAGTACTATGCTGCTATGCTTGAACATTGTTTCGCAAACCCGATACAAAGCTCATGCCAGCATTTCGGTGTGCATGTTTTCACTTAAATATCTTCAAAGCCCTTTGAAATATATTAACTGAAAGTTGCATAGTCTGTTTTGAGTTTCGGCCATTTTTCTGAGATAAATATATTAAATTGATTGTTAGTATCTACCTCACTTTAGCTTGAAGTGACTATGATGTTAAATGGCTAACATTCAAGATATTTGAAGAATAAACATGTATAATTAGTTTTGGCAAGCATGCCAAAAGTCTGACACCATAGGCTTCAGCAGTAGCAGGTTCCATTAAATTGTGGCAGTATTCCCTTCAACGTGGCAACACATGCTTAATAACTGCATCAGTATCTAAGTTAGATATGTACGATAAAATGTAGATAATTGCTTTGGTTTTGAAAAGTTGATGCTTCATCAGACTATGCAGCTTTATAGGTAAAGGAAAATGGACTATAATGATACACCCCTATATATTTCTCTTAAAATATGGCAAAAGCTAAAAAGAAGCAGCGCGTTATGCAAGTTAAATACGAGAGATCCGAGGAATGTCAGTGAAGCGTTCATTAAACTGTTAAATGATGTCAGCCTTCAGACAGCAGAC
>CM059195.1:90809964-91010885 GCA_030323885.1 Branchipolynoe longqiensis
CAAGATCAAATTATTGCCATAAAAATGACAACCGTCAGAAAATTAGGTACTACTTGCATGAGAATACAGGCCTTTTTACTTGATGAAGCCACTATTCTTCCAATAATTGACTACAATGATTTAATCCATGGACTGCTGACAAAACAACAAGAAAAGACATTACAGAGGATTCAAAACAGAGCACTTAGAACTGTCTACAAAGGAAAAAACCTGTATATAAAGGAGATGCATGCTAAAGCACAAGTCAGCTACGTTAGCCAAAGGCGGGAGACACATGTCACTCTCATGTATAAAAGATCCCATTCAATGATGAACAATATATTGACCAAACAAACAGAGTAACCAAACAGAGCGATGCTACACTTCTAAAAATACCCAAGCCACTAACAAACAATGATTAATACCTCAATACGAGTTTACGCTGTATTCTACTGAGTATACTTTATTCAAATGAATGATGCTAATTAGTGATGCAACTACAAGACCGACAACTGAAGGCACATGAGAATACAGGCCTTTTTACTTGATGAAGCCACTATTCTTCCAATAATTGACTACAATGATTTAATCCATGGACTGCTGACAAAACAACAAGAAAAGACATTACAGAGGATTCAAAACAGAGCACTTAGAACTGTCTACAAAGGAAAAAACCTGTATATAAAGGAGATGCATGCTAAAGCACAAGTCAGCTACGTTAGCCAAAGGAGGAAGACACATGTCACTCTCATGTATAAACGATCCCATTCAATGATGAACAATATGTTGACCAAACAAACAGAGTAACCAAACAGAGCGATGCTACACTTCTAAAAATACCCAAGCCACTAACAAACAATGATTAATACCTCAATACGAGTTTACGCTGTATTCTACTGAGTATACTTTATTCAAATGAATGATGCTAATTAGTGATGCAACTACAAGACCGACAACTGAAGGCAATAGTCTTCCATGACTCCCTGGAGTCATGGAAGACATCCTCCACATATGCCAAATCACAGGCCCAGGGTCTCAAAGTGATGCAGTTTGTTGACAGCTGTGTGAACAGTATTCAGGACATGTCTGCTGTGCTAGCAAAGATTGATGTACTCGCCCTGCGTCACACCAGCCACTATATACATGAATATATCTCTTTTATATTATAAAAGTACACCTGTGGACATGCATGAAAATAGCTCAATGACGCTGGTGCTGCAATTACTATACCAACATCCAGGGTCTCAAAGTCGACCCTGGATACCACCAGTATACCCTTGCTGGTGGTATCCAGCTGTCATTACTGACAGCTGGATCCTATGCTACGTGAGCCGGTGCTGCAGTCACGCCACGCACCGGCTCACTATATAGTAACGGATATTTTGGGTATCTGTACGGTATAATTTTAATATATCAGCGGTTCATATAAAAACTAATTACAATGTAGTCTGTAATAGTATCAGCTGAGAAGGATAGCAGAGGTGGATAAGTTAATGTTTCTCTGTTGTTCTCATCTGTTTCATTAATTGACAAGACATTGTGTTATAGAGTTGGAGGCGCTGCGGACGGAAGCGAGGACAATATCGATGCAGTATTACGCACCTAATAGTCGTGCGACGTGTTCAATGCAGATAAGGAAGTATTTTACTTTCATAGACCAATTCCACGGCTTGTTGGCTCCTGTGCCTTGCCCTGCCAGTCAGTTTGCTAGAGATATAGCTTGTCTGTCTCATAGCTTAAGATATAGTTCTATTACAAATCACTTATCTGCTTTAAATTTTTGTTTGCGATCTGAATAGTCGGATCCTATAGACTATAAGAATCACACAGTAAAAACTACCCTGGGAGGTGTCAAGCGGATTTTGGGTTGTGAAGTAAAAACTGCAAAGCCTATATTACCTTCCAATTTATTAATTATGTTCAAATTTGTGTCTGACTCCCATGGGCATATTGCTACTAAAGCTGCAATCTTAATGGGCTTTAGAGGACTGCTGCGTAAGTGTCAGTTGACGCATTCTGATTCGACCCTCAGAAGGGCAGATTTTGGGTTTTTTCCTTGGGGAACGATTATTTCGGTCAGAAGATCACAAACTATTCAATTTAGTGAACGTGAACTACTTATTCCAATATCTGCTGAAGAATAAGGCCCTATGCGCTGTCCACTAGACAAGGTTGCATTTTAGTCAGGTGCCTCTGTCGCGTAACGCGTCAGTCTTTCAAGTTCCGTCGCCGTTAGGTGGTTATAAACCGTTGACGTATGCAGTACTACAATCGACGATTAAGTATTTGTGTGTGTTGGCAGGGCTCAACCCTGTCGACTACTCTTGTCATTCGCTTAGGAGGGGTGTTTGCACCTTTTTGCATATGCAAGGTCCAACTATAGAAGAGATTAAGGCTTGAGGTGATTGGAAGTCCGATTGTGTTTATCGTTACATTACCGTGCCAATTTCTGACCGTATATTCAATGACATGCGAGTAGCAGCCTCAATTGATCTATGTGCGTAGTGGGACATATTTTTTCTTTCTATTCTTTTTCTCTTTCTCTTCTTTCTCTCTCTTCTTGGCTGGGTGGGGCTTTGGCCCTTGGCAGTGGCCCAGCCAGATGTCATTTGATGTGATGATTGTTTCAATATGTCCGGTGTACCATATTGTATATTACATTGATTATTGACTAAATACTACTGATGATGATTGTTCATCTAGAGATCATGTTATGTTATTGTGTCATGCATTATCAAGACTGTTGAGAATAAATGATGTCGCCCTTATGTATAACTTTACATTCGACTTCCAGCCTCCTTCGTTACAGCGCGTATACAGACCCTCTGTATACCGATGTAAGTCAGAAGGACTCCGACTATACTACTTCCCTGCTAATTACCACAATTGTGGTTCCTGGGTATGATGCCAGGGGGACGGGCGGCACTGCATCTGTTCACGCCCCCCTGCTGGGCCAAGGTGCACTGGACTTGCCACTTGCCTGCCAGCTGCACCCAAAGCAACACCCGTGGTTTAAAAAAAAAAAAATTTTATGGTAGGGCAGTGGCCCAGCCAGATGTCATTTGATGTGATGATTGTTTCAATATGTCCGATGTACCATATTGTATATTACATTGATTATTGACTAAATACTACTGATGATTATTGTTCATCTACAGATCATGTTATGCTATTGTGTCATGCATTATCAAGACTGTTGAGAATAAATGATGTCACCCTTATGGATAACTTTACATTTGACTTCCCGCCTCCTTCGTTACATATATATAAATGTTCTTAAATGCACTAGTTACACTGCCCTGCGTGCTGACCCCTTTCCGACCCCTACCCCACCGCTACTACACCTTCTTTCAACACCTATTACCTGACATTTTCATTGAAATTGACATAAAACATATGTGATGTAAGTCCCCACTGCAACCTCGGACTTCCAATCCATTCTTTAGGCCACACAATACGAAACAATTGTGATGGGATTCAACAATGGGCAGGTTTCTCGCATTTTCTATTGGTGATTAGATCCACTGATTTACATATTTACAGTGTACTAGAGGCAGGAAACATGGACGACTGGAGCTGGATACAGTTATTTTATGATGAACACAAACGTCATAGTATTGTAGTGGTCTGCACTGACCTCTCAGGCAAGTAACCACAGAGACAGGTAGGCGTGGGGAGTGTATTGATATCAGGGAGCCTAGGTGGTGTAATGGTTAGCACACTGGCCCGGAATGCAAAGAGATGTGGGTTCGAGTCCCGCTCTAGGCGCAATATTTCCCATTTTCATCACCCCCATGACACTGGTTGCCGTGATCAGGATCCTGTACAAGCTTTGCGCTGTATGGTTGTTGAACCTACCCTGTGTATGTATGTGTTAGTGCATTGCCTGTATGTATGTAATTGTAAGCATTACAATACTTACAATTCCAGGGGGACGAGTGTAGTGGTCTGCACTGACCTCTCAGGCAAGTAACCACATAGACAGGTAGGCGTGGGGAGTGTATTGATATCAGGGAGCCTAGGTGGTGTGATGGTTAGCACACTGGCCCGGAATCCAAAGAGATGTGGGTTCGAGTCCCGCTCTAGGCACAATATTTCCCATTTTCATCACCCCCATGACAGCATCTTATATCTTATATTGGAGATATGTTATATCTTTTTGGAAAAATGAAAAAAAAGAGAGAAAGACAAAGGAAAAAGGAAATGTTTAAAGACAATTTTAGAATCATGCAATACCATGTGATGCATATTCACCAAAGGCATTTTTTATATATTTTTGTTATTGAGGCTGTATTTATACTGTCCATAGCATATAAGCCCTGGTAACCAGGCTTGTTTTCAATGCTGGCCAGTTGTAGTGTTGGTGTTATCTTACCACACAGTAGCTGCTGATAAGGTATTTGATTGCCTGCATTTCACTAGCAGATAGATAATTGGTTGGTATGGTTAGTAGCCCATGATAGTTTTTTTGGATGTTCTTGGCATATATGTATTATTTTATTTTGTTCTACTCTTATTACTAGACTAGCCTACTCTTATTTACATATCATAGGCTTGTACATAGCTGGGTGGTGTGTTATCTGGCTACTTTTGGCATGGTTACCTTCCATTGGCCGTCCCGCTTGTGGGCCATGACATATCACATGTCCCTTTGCAGTGCAGCTTAGTGGGGGTTTCCTAGCCTTATTTTGCACAGATATTTTTTGTAAGTTTTTAGGTCAGGAATTTGTCATTCCTTTTCCGTTTGGGCATTCCACACCTTGGTAGCCATTTCCAGCGTGCTTCTCTCATGACCTTTTATTTGGCTTCTGGTCTTCTTTAGTAGTGGCACATTATTTTCTCTAGTAGCCCTTTGTGGTTACATGGTGATTATTTAGTATCTGTAGATGTTTGAGTTTGTTTTGTGTTGGGGTTGGCTATTCTAGGTATACAAAATAGGGAAAGACTGCTAGGTAGCTGTTGGCAGTTAAGTGTGTTCTTGGGTCATAGTTGTTTGAGCTTGTTTTGTGTTGGGTTTGGCTATCCAAGGTCGATCCGAAATAGGGAAGGACCATTAGATAGCTAAAGGTTTTAGTTCTTGTTGTTGTTTGTTATCTACTTAGGGTGGTCCAGGTTTCTCCATTGGGGCAGCCCTGTTTGTGGGTTGTGACATATCACATGCCCATCTGGGGTTCTGGCCCTAGGGTGTCATCAGCATCCTCCCTTTTTTACAGAGATATTTTTGTTTGTCTTTAGATCAGGGATCTGCCTTTTGTTTGCTGATTGGGCATTAAAAGCCTTAGCAACCATCTCTAACGTGCTTCTTTCATGGGCCTTTATGTGGCTCCTTGTTTGTTTTATTAGTGCTGCAGTGTTTATTCGTGAATCTCTGGTTGGTTGCTCTTGGTATTTCCTATCACGACTGTACCCAAATGCGAGTGTTTTGAGGTGTACTAGTCTTCTACTTTTTTAGCAATTTTGCTTTGGTTTGTATGTGCAGGTGGGGTGCATTCTGTCCACCCTGAAACATATGTTTAATGCTTTATTTTGCAGAATTTGCAGCTTGTTGAGCAGTTCTTGCTTTGCTCCCATGTATATTGTGTCTCCATAGTCAACGTACGGAATAGCATTCCTTTGAAGACCTTTATTAACATTTCTTGTGTCATGAACTTTCTTAATTTGGCAAATAACCAGAGTTTGTGATTTACTTTTTGTATGATTTTTGTCACACATAGGTTGTAGTTTAGTTGGCTGTTCAGCTCTAGGCCTAGGTATCTGTAGTGCTTTACTTTTTCCAGCACCTGGTCTCCTAGTTTGCACTTGGCATTACTTTCCGCTAGTGGTCTATGTGAGAAGAGGACTGTTTTGGATTTGCTGGCATGTATGGTTATTTTATTAGATTCACACCAGTCATCCAGTTTCTGTAGTAGTTTATTTAGTTTATTTGTTACCTCTTCCTCAGTGTTGCATGGTGATTATTTAGTATCTGTAGATGTTTGAGTTTGTTTTGTGTAGGGGTTGGCTATTCTAGGTATACAAAATAGGGAAAGACTGCTAGGTAGCTGTTGGCAGTTAAGTGTGTTCTTGGGTCATAGTTGTTTGAGCTTGTTTTGTGTTGGGTTTGGCTATCCAAGGTCGATCCGAAATAGGGAAGGACCATTAGATAGCTAAAGGTTTTAGTTCTTGTTGTTGTTTGTTATCTACTGAGGGTGGTCCAGGTTTCTCCATTGGGGCAGCCCTGTTTGTGGGTTGTGACATATCACATGCCCATCTGGGGTTCTGGCCCTAGGGTGTCATCAGCATCCTCCCTTTTTTACAGAGATATTTTTGTTTGTCTTTAGATCAGGGATCTGCCTTTTGTTTGCTGATTGGGCATTAAAAGCCTTAGCAGCCATCTCTAACGTGCTTCTTTCATGGGCCTTTATGTGGCTCCTTGTTTGTTTTATTAGTGCTGCATTGTTTATTCGTGAATCTCTGGTTGGTTGCTCTTGGTATTTCCTATCGCGACTGTACCCAAATGCGAGTGTTTTGAGGTGTACTAGTCTTCTACTTTTTTAGCAATTTTGCTTTGGTTTGTATGTGCGGGTGGGGAGCATTCTGTCCACCCTGAAACATATGTTTAATGCTTTATTTTGCAGAATTTGCAGCTTGTTGAGCAGTTCTTGCTTTGCTCCCATGTATATTGTGTCTCCATAGTCAACGTATGGGAGTAGCATTCCTTTGAAGACCTTTATTAACATTTCTTGTGTCATGAATTTTCTTAATTTGGCAAATAACCAGAGTTTGTGATTTACTTTTTGTATGATTTTTGTCACACATAGGCTGTAGTTTAGTTGGCTGTTCAGCTCTAGGCCTAGGTATCTGTAGTGCTTTACTTTTTCCAGCACCTGGTCTCCTAGTTTGCACTTGGCATTACTTTCCGCTAGTGGTCTATGTGAGAAGAGGACTGTTTTGGATTTGCTGGCATGTATGGTTATTTTATTAGATTCACACCAGTCATCCAGTTTCTGTAGTAGTTTATTTAGTTTATTTGTTACCTCTTCCTCAGTGTTGCTCTCAGCATATATCACAGTATCATCTGCATATAGCTGGAGGCATTCAGTGTCTATCCACTTCTCTAGGTCATTTATGTATATTATGAAGAGTAGTGGTACTAGGACTGACCGGTGTGGGTCTCCACATGTAATTGGTTTACATTCTGATATGATATTTTCTACTTTGGTTTTTTGTTCCCTATTTCTCAGGTAGCATTTGATCCAGTTTCTTGTGGCTGATTGTATACCTTTTTGGTTGAGTTTTTGAAGTTATATCTTGTGTTCTACTGTATCAAAAGCCTTGCTGAAGTCTATGAATGCTGCCCCTGATATTTTTCTTTTGTTCATTGAGGCCAGTAAGTCACTGGTGAGTAGGGCTATGGATTTTGATGTGGAGTGGAGTTTTCTGAAGCCCCTTTGTCTCGAGTTTAGTATATTATTCTTATTCAGGTGTTCAATTATGTGCCTGTGTAGTATTTTTTCAATCAATTTGCCTGGGGCCTGTAGGATTGATATGGGTCTGTAGTTGCCCATGCTTTGTTTATCTCCACCTTTATGGATGGGAGTGATAATGGCCATCTTCCAGGCTTCGACAAAATTACCTTGTTCGACCTAGGCATTCAATAAGTCTTTTTTGGTGTCTGGGATGGCTTGTTGAGCATGTTTTAATACTTTAGGTGGGATATTTTCTATACCACTTGGTTTACTTGTGTCTATGCTCTGGATTAGTTGTTGTAATTCTTCTGCATTACTTTTGCAGGTGGGGATTTCATCTTGTATTTGTTCTGACTTATTTTCCCAATCCAGTATGAATTTGTTGATAGTTTTTGTCCTACTGAGGCAAAGTGGTCATGTATTTGTCTGCAGCCTCTAGGTTTGTTAGTGTGCTGCCTTTCTCATTTGTGAGTGCTATGCAGTCTTTAGATTTATTGTTGGGGAATAGTATATTTACATTTTTCCAGAATTTGTTTGTGTTGCTACCCCAGTGATCATCTTGGCTTATTATGTTAGTTTTTTTTTGGCTGTTCTGACAGCTTTCTGGGACTTATTTCTAGCTAGGCTAGCTAGGCTAGTGTGCTGGGGTTTTGGTGCTTTTTGCCAGGTTCCCTAGTTTTCTTTTGATTTCTATCTGGGCTATTAGCTCATTGTTGACCCATGGATCTTGTTTTTTGTTTATTTTACGTTTTTTTATTGGGCACACTTGGTTTAGTGAGGTTGTTATTTCCATAATTTACGAAGGCGGAGTCATAAAGTGAATAGTGGTAACAATTCTTTAATCAGAACGGAAAGGGGGTTAGCTCTTAATTCTATAAGGACAGTTCAGATAGGTTACGAATCAATCACTATGCTCATGTCTACATGCAGTTGTGCCAAATGTTGTTCCTCATTTCCAGGTCAAAAGTGGGCGGAACCCGAACCCTCAACCCTATCATGTTATCTATGTCATGAGTGGTGTGGGTGGGTGGGCAAAAACTGAATAGGTGTAGCATTGACTGCAGCCGGGCGGGTTGTGGTGGTTTGAACGAGACGGGGACTGAACTTGTGACTGATTTGGCGGGAATTCAAAGCCGGTCGAGTCGGGTCGGATAGCCCTAGCGGTAGTGATGGAGTTACTGGTCCCTAAGCTTTGGTGGGTGCCCTTACACCGATTGCTGCCAGTCCCATGCGGAGGGCAGCGAGCATCACCTGTGCCCGGAGGGGGATGTTTCCAACTGATAGGAAGGCTGGATCGCTTGGGCGAGGGTGCTGGAATGCGATGTATCAATCCCAGGCCATCATGGGGCAGCATGGTGACTCTGGTAGGCTTTGGATGATGATGCGGTATGCCTGGTCCGGCCTCCACCTGATCTTGGTGGTGCAGACTAGTACTGATAGCCCCTCCTATGTTCTGGCAATGTCCGCCTGCCTCAGGTAGTGGCCTGGGTCATGTGTGGATCCGCTTGCGAGTAGGTTACCCTGGCGGAGTAGTGTTGCGTATCCAATGAGGAGCGCCGCCACGAGTACTCTGGCTGTTGGACCCGCTGCTGTCAGGTAGCGGGTTAGTGCTCTGATATGCTGTGGAGTATGTGGCGGGGCCGGCCTGGGGGTGTGGTTCGCTAGGCGTGCCACAGCCTTTTTCATCAGGGCGACCGAGTATGTGTCGAAAGGTGTCGAGGACCCTCCACACATAAGTACCCATGTCCTAGCCCCACTGATGTAATTTATGGCGGCTCCCGGGGATGCGAGGGTTTCTTTTAGGTGGAGTATATATATGCCATCACATCGTAATGCGTCGGGGCGAGTGGGTCGATGCGATGGCGGGCTGCAAACAGGATATACTTCTTCACCTGTACTGCCTTGTTCTTCTCGCCAGGCCCGCAAAGTATATGTCCAGGATTCTTTTGTGTGTTTGGTCGGGGTAGCCTGGGAATAGAGGAGCAATTTAGTACAATATTCAAAGGCTCACCTAGAGTCCTTGGGTACAAACTTTTCAAAAGAGACTTCAATTTCAGAAATATGAGGCGACCTGCACTGACTCTAGCATCTATGTCAAAGGCCCTCCTGCTCAGGGCATCCGCTAGGACAAGGTTTTTGCCGGGTTTGTGTCGTATTTCCATGTTGCATCCATTGGTTGCCACGAAGAGCCATATCTCCCTGGCACAGGCAGTTAGTGTGGGGTCTCTGCCTGCACCGGAATCAAGTACCTGTTGGCTGGCAGAGTTATCTGTGTTGATGATGATGAGATACTTCTCAAGGTGGGGGGGAGCCAGTGCCCTCATGGCGACCACCAAGTTTATAGCCTCCAAGTGTGCGATGTTGCTATATTTGGCCCTGATGCTGTTGGGCTAGGATCTTCCATAGAAATGAATCTGGGAGAAAGCGCCACCCACTATGAGGGATGAGTCACATTCTATCGTCCATTGTGCCTTGGGTTCCATCCTTAGTAGCACCAGGCCGTTTGTCTGTGTGGCGAAGTCGAGGAACCATCTCACGTCGTTCTTTAGTCCATCTGGGACGGGGTGGCTTCCAGTGTTCGGGGTTTGTTGCAAGGTTTCAAATAATTGTGACATGAAACGCCTGGCCGGGGCAACGCATATGGCGATGTGATGCAGTCTGCTGACTAAGCATTGTATGTCTTTTCTGGAAGCGGTGTTCTTGTGTGTCCATTTCTTGCATTCAGCGAGTGTGTCTTCGAGCTTCTCACGAGGGATTCTGACTCTCATGTTGTCAGCCGATATTTGGAAACCACGCCACACCACTGATTTTGCTGGCAGGTGGCATTTCTTGCGGGAGAGTGTAAGGCCAAGCTGTTCGGCAAGGCAGATTAGGTCTCTGTATGCTGCCTCTGCTTCGTTTCGGTTGGGGGCCACACCCACAAAATCATCCAAGTAGCAGTGCATGTGGTGGCCCTTTTTTCTGAGGAGGTAGACCACCGCATCCGTTGTCCTAGCACAGGCTATCGATGAGGTGCGGCATCCGAATGGTGGTGCGATGTCGGTGGTGTAGTAAGCACCGTGTAGGGCTATGCTGAGTAGTGGTGCTGAGAGGGGGCAGGTGCGAAGCTGACAATAGGCACATGCGAGGTCTGCGCACCATAGGTAGCAGCCGGGCTACCTCGTCTGCACGTCCATGACATTCGGAAGGCTGTATGCGCTAGGGTTTCCTTGGTAGTAGCCCCTGGCGATGCCGTCATTGACACTGGCACTGTGTGGCCAGCTGAGATCCATGATGACACGCCTGCTGCTAGAGTTTTTCTTAGGCCGTGTCATCAAGGGGCTCGTCTGGGACCATGGGTGGAAGGGAGGGCCCGGGTAGGGGCCCATCATGGCACCGTGGTCTATTTCTGTTGCTATGTACCGCCGTATGTCATCGATCTGGTCGGGATGGTCAGAATGGTTGGCGGTGCAGGGGACAGGGGGCTCAGGAGCTGCATAGTCAGCGGGCCATCCATATTTAAGGAACTCGACCACCTGGCTATCGTGATAGCCTATTAGTAGTTCCCTCCAGGCGTTGATGACGAGGCCGGAGGGGATGGGTATCTGGGCCCTCATATAGTTTGGTAATGCAGTAGCCCTCACCCGCTGATAAATGTTAAGGTAGTTGTGGTGTTTTTCCCATAGGTACATATGTGGATATGGCCATGTCATTCAGTATGGGCCTATATTCCAAGGGGGTTACGGGTGGTCGTGAGTTTAGGCTTGCAACATGGGGGTCCGCCCCTGGGTCGTGTAGTGTTGGTTCATCATTGTCTGAATTTCCATTATCTCCCCTTCCGTGGGTTGCGACGTATGTGTCATGGCTGCCGCCATAGACGCTGCCATCTTTGATTGCAGTGTTGACCCCACTGGTGCGGTCATCTTGTATGGTAGCGGTCGGTCATTTGGTCCCAACGGCGGTTTCTGTTGGCGACCATTTTGTATTTGTCGCGCCAGTGGCGCCACTTGTCGTAACTTCATGTCTTTACATGAGGGATGTGCTGCATCGGGGATGCCGAGTTTTCTTGCCTGTTTGAGAGCCTGATCGTGTCCGCTTTTTAGTATATCATGGGCCTGAACGGTCTGTTCTGCCGGTGGCTTACAGTTATCGGGACGTACCAGGGTGGTAGTGTACCTGCCACAGTGTTCGTCTGCACATACCGGGTGTGAGCTGATGAAGTTGGTGGTGCAGTGCTCGATCTCGTCAGGCTCCTCGTCTGTTAAGTTGGTGATGGACGGGGAGCCCCATTTCAAAAACCCTGGGTGCTCTGTTGCGCGGATGATGAGGCTGTAAGTGTTACCTTCTTCTCGAGGAAATGCTTTTTGTTCATGCAGTCCTTCCCTTTATGGCTGTTCGCATGGCGGTACTTATTCGGGCACCATGTGCACACATGAACCTTCCTGTGTGGCATCTGTCCATGTGTCGCCATGAAACCTGGGTCGATGTTGATGTTTCCTGTCCGTGTATCGCAGGTGCGGGTTTGCTGGCTGGAGGGCGATCCGGAGATACATCTGTAGTATCGCAATGGTGGTCCGGTTCCTTGGTCTCCCACGCGGCTTCAGGGTATCGTTCTTACATGCTTTCTTCGATGTTTTCCTTGTGTTCGGCATATTGGGTTGTGAGAACTGTCACTGATAATAGTGTAGCTATGTAGAGCCCGTGTCACAGACACTTAATGTCAAAAATAATAAATATATATAGGTTTGTTGTCAACGCGTTTATGGGTCGAATGACATCCGGTAAATGGGGTAGTAAAAAGGTGTGAAGTAAAATTGTGAAATAACTTGATCATTCGTCGTTGACAATGTATTCTTGGTTGAATAGATACCAGTAAATGGCGTGCAGTAAAATGTAAATGTGTATAATGTAAATGTAATAAAATAATGGTACAAAGTCAGTAGTATAAAATAAGGCTACAAAGTCAGTGGTATAAAATAAATAGTATAAAATAAATAGTGTAAGACAACCGCTGCTCTCCGACGATCCCTGCTGATCTCAAAGTGTTTTTATGCACTTTGCTGCTGGACTATGGCAGTTACCATGAACCTGGGCCTGGTTCAAGCGTACCAAGTTCCGTACCTCGCGTGCTAAGCGTAATTAGTAACTCTGACAGTAATTACTATTATTATCGTTCATATTGTCGATTTAAGACATAAGACGTTTGAATCCCAGTCCTAACGGCTAACCGACAAGCAAATCGTCGACACACAAATCGGCTGATTGTCAAATTATTCCTCTCAGAGGTTGAATATTGAAATTTATCGAGATTAACGTCATCTGTTCCATGATCCTTCCTCCTTGTTATCAGCTGAAACTGAATAGGTGTAGCATTGACTGCACCCGGGCGGGTTGTGGTGGTTTGAACGAGACGGGGACTGAACTTGTGACCGATTTGGCGGGAATTCAAAGCCGGTCGAGTCGGGTCGGATAGCCCTAGCGGTAGTGGTGGAGTTACTGGTCCCTAAGCTAGGCGGCGCCACCTATCGCCTCGTTATGCAGGCTTCTCCACCCCGTAAATTACCCATGTTACGAATAAGATGCACAATGATATTGTTCCAGAAAATGTTAATATCATTTTTGTTACTATTGATTTAGTTTTTTTGACTCTCTCGTTGGTTTTCTAGTGATTCTTTTGAGTAGTTTACTAGCGATCTACCCATCTTGTATTCATATTGCTTTTTTGTTTTAATTTGTTTTCTGGTAACGTATATTAGCTCGTGGTCAGTTTGTCTACTTTGCGGCAGGTCTTTAGGGCTGTATTTTGCAGTATTTGCAGTTTTCTTTTGTAATTCTGTTTTAGCCCCCATGAAAATTACATCTCCATAGTCGAAGTAGGGGAGCACCATACCTTTGAAGATTTTTATTGACATTTCTTGTGTCATATAGTTTCTTAGTTTTGCAAATAGCCACAGTTTGTCGTTTATTTTTTGGATGATTTTCGTTATACATAGGTTGTAGTTTAGCTGGCTGTCCGGCTCTAGGCCTAGGTATTTGGAGTGATATATATTTTCTAATATTTGGTTTCCTAGCTTGCAGTGTAGATTTCTTTCTGGCATTGATTTATGTGAGAAGAGCACTGTTTTGGATTTATTTGCATTGATGGTTATTTGATTGGACTCACACCAGTTGTCCAGCTTTAGTTTGCCAGTTTGTTCAGTTTAGTTGTTACCTCTTCCTCTGTGTTTCCCTCTGCATATATGACTGTGTCATGTTTATTCTGCTGAATAAATCTTTTGTCAGTGCCGAAGCACTGGTCTTCCAGCCATTTTTCAATTCAGGGTTATTTACACAAAAGGTATATAGAATAAGGTGTACAATACCTGTTGAATAGACAATTTGCACCATGTAACACAATGAAATTCTAAAACCCAAAAGTTCCCTAACAATATGGTACAGTAGTGTCATATAACCAGATCAAGATTAGTCAGATCAATGCAAGTATTTACATAGTATTTAAAATGTAAGCAGAAGTTATCTTCTGTATTCAGTTGGTAAATTTGTACTAAGTTTGAATGTTCAGTTGCAGTTAGGAAAGCGGTATATAAATGTTGGTTTGTTAGGAAAACTCTAGTGTAACTCTAATGTAGCTAGTTATGTGAGTTTATGAATTATGTTGTTGGGGCGGGGTTGTTAATAATACACTGGACCATCTGTGACCAGCGAAGCAGTGGGACCAATCCCAGTGCTTTTAGGTCTTAAATTTTACATTTTTACCTGGGCTGTCTCTGTCATCGTATATGGTTGACTGGAGATAACAGAGGAACAGCAACAAGTGGGGGCTGGGGGGGGGGGGGAGAGAAACCGAGGCTGAGGGTTTGGTGGTCTGCCACTTACGGTATGGTGACGCCATGGAACATACTTTACTGCAACTGCATAAGGGCCTGCCCAATCCGATGTACTCTTAGTGGGTTTTTAAATTCTAGGTAAGAGGACGCTGCCCTGGTTTTGGTTGGTAGGTTGTTCCACATCATGCTGCCTTTTTAATTGGTGCTTTAATTAGTTTGTTTGTGGAAGGCTTGGGGACTTTGAGTAGAGTGGAATCAGCACATCTAGTATTCCTTTTTGTGTTTTCTATATATTGGGTATCTCTGGCTCTTCTGTACATAAGTGATAGGAGATGTGAATCTCTTCTAACCATTAGGTAATCTAGGTTTGCTTTGTCATGCATTTCCTGTACACTTAGTGTTTTGCCACAATAATTTGTTCTTAACGCCCGGTTTTGGATCCTTTGTAGCTTAGTCAGTTGCTGCTTTGTGAGCAATCCATAAATTATATCATTATAGTCTATTATTGGTAGAACTGTTGATTTATACAGCAGTAGGGCAGTGTTTTCGCTTATGAAGCTCCGCATCTTCCTGATTGTAGTCATCTTTAGTGCCAATGATTGAGTTAGTCTAGCCAGCTGTTGATTCCCATTTAAGGTAGAATCAATCACTGTTCCTAAGTACCTGTATGTACTTGCCTCCTTAATTTGATTTCCGCCAATTTGCAGTGTTATAGGTTGTGCCCTTGCCTTCCTTGCTTTGGTGCCATAAATGACAAACTCGGTTTTATTAGTGTTAAGGGATAGTTTGTTTTCCCTACACCACAGGTTAACCCTGGTCAGCACTGTCCGAACCTGATCAGTTTCTATTTGGAAATCTTTATTGTGTACTGTGAGTGCTGCATCGTCTGCAAATAATGTGAATGTTGCATCCTCTGATATTTGGGGTAAATCATTTATAAAGATTAAAAACAGAAGGGGGCCCAGGGTTGAACCCTGCGGAACTCCAGTTTTTATAGTCCTGATGGTTGACTTAGTGTCATTAAGTTTTGTGTATTGTTTCCTATTAGTTAAGTAGTTGGCCATCAATGTACAGGTTTTCTTCCCCAATCCTGCTTTCTGGATTTTCTGCAATAGTATTCTATGGTCAATTGTATCGAAAGCTTTTTTGAAGTCGAGGTATACTGCAATTGTAAGTTCACCTTTGTCCATGTTGGTCAATAACTCATCCATAAGCGAGGCCAATGCCCTAGTTGTTGATCTGTCTTTTCTAAATCCATTTTGTTGGGTGGTTAGGTATTTTGAAGACTCTAAAAATGTTTTTATCTCATCATGTATTATTTGTTCTATGATTTTGCCAGGGAGAGGGAGAATAGATATTGGGCGCAGCTCACTACAGTATCTTGGGTTAGTGGTCTTTGGGATGGGTGAAACTGTAGCTAGTTTCCAGCTTTCTGGAAAAATACCAGTGTTGACCACTAGATTATACAGGTGAGTAAATTCATTTATAAGTGCAGTAATTGAAACCTTCATTAGGGCTGAGCTGATGTCTTTAATGCCAGATGACTTATATGCTGATGCAGCATTGACCTTTCTGAGGATTTGCTCCTGTGTTATCTCAGTCAAATCATACGTCTGATCATTGGTGGTGACCGTGTAGGTGTCCTGACTATCTACAGCCTGGTCAAACTTTCTGGCAAGATTCTCACCTACATCAATAAAGTAACTGTTAATCTCTTCTGCCAGGAGGCTATCTAGTATTCTCTCCCCATTGTCCTCATTACTAAGATTGCTGATAATGGATTTTGCTTCCGGGTTAATTTGTTGCAGTTCATGCCAGAGTCTCTTAGGATTTTGCTTATACTTATTTATCTGGTCTAAACAGTGCCTAGACTTGGCTTTTTGCACTTCGTTTCTGGCCTTCCTGACCATACATTCAGCTATAAATTGATCCCCAGGGTCTCTTGTTATTTCTGATTTCCGAATGAAATAATCTCTGTCCTGTTGTAATTCTAGGAGTTCATTGTTCAAATAACCAGCTGTTTTGTTTCTTATGTCAAGTCTAACCAGGGGACAGTGTTTGTTTGCAGCATTGACAATCATTTCTTGTATCATGTCCCAGCATTTGTTTGGATCTTCCTCTGATAGTACTTCTGCTGTATTGTTTTCCCTCAAAGTGAGGGAAAACATGTAGTTGGAGATGTTCTGTTTCTAGCCATTTTTCTAGGTTGTTTATGTAGAGTATAAAGATGAGAGGCCCCAGGACTGATCCTTGTGGTATGCCACATGTTACAGGCTGTTGGTCTGATAGGGCATCATTTACTTTTGTTTTTTGTTTCTTGTTGTTTAGGTAGCATTTTATCCAGCTGATTGACTTGGACTTTATGCCTATGTTGTTAAATTTTGTTAGTAGTATATTGTGGTCAACTGTGTCAAAAGCTTTGCTGAAATCAATGAAGGCTGCCCCAACTAATCATTTTTGGTTCATCGATGCCCGTATGTCACTTGTTATGTTTGCTATTGTTTTTGATGTGGAGTGCAGTTTCCTAAAGCCCCCTTGTCCTTTGTTTAGTATACTGTTCTTTTCCAGTTGCTCATGTATGTGCCTGTGGAATACTTTTCAATTAGCTTGCCTGGTGCTTGCAAAATTGATATTGGTCTCTAGTTCCCCATGTTTCCATTATCACCACTTTTGTAGATGGGGGTTATGGTTGCCATTTTCCAGGCTGTAATGAAGTGCCCCTGTTCAAAGGAGATGTTGAACAGGTCCACCATGGTATCTGGGATGGCTTGAAATGCCTCCTTCAGTATTTGTGTGGGAATCCCATCTATTCCACTTGGTTTGTTTGTGTCTATGTGGTTGATTAATTTTGTTATCTCTTTTAAGTATGTTTTGCAGGTGGGGATTTCATCTTGGATATTGTCTGATTTGTTTTCCCAGTTTCTTGTGAATTTGTGTGATAATTTTTGCCCTACAGTGGTGAAGTGTGTGTTTAGTTTATTTGCTGCATCACTATTTGTGAGCATATTCCCTTCATTATCCTGAAAATGTATTCTCTCTTCAGTGGGTTTTTTGGGGGAATAGCAGGTTTACATTTTTACAGAACTTATTTGTGTTGCTTCCCCAGTCCTTGTCTTGCTTTATTATGTATTTCTTTTTTGGTGTCTTTACCGCTTTGAGAGAGTGATTTCTGGCAGTATTTTATGCCATTTTATCTTCTGGATCTTTTGTATGCTTAGCTTTGTCACCGAGTTTTCGCTTGGTTGTGATGACTGTCAGTAGTTCCCTGTCTACCCATGGGTCTTGATTATTTTGTAGTTTTAGTTTCTTCATGGGCACATCTGGTCTAGTGATTTTTGTTATCTAAGTGATGATATTGTTAAAGTAGGTATCAGCATCATCTCTGTTTTTGGTGATGTTGATTATGTTTTGGTGTAAATGGCTTTTAAGCATTTCTTCTCAGTAATTTTTTTGGGATCTGCCCATCTTGTATTCATAGTGGTTTGTGCTTTTGAGTTTTTTCCTGGTTACATATATTAGCTCATGATCACTTATACCCCAGCTTCTAGTGCCCCATTTTGTGGCATGGTTTGAGTTGGTTAGTATTAGATCAATTGTTGAGCTGTTTTTGCTTAGCCTTGTGTTTTCAGTAATGAGTTGTTGTAGGCCTAAGATGTTGATAGTGCTTTGTAGCATTAGTTTATTTGTGTCATTGCTGTTGTAGTTTACATTGAAATCCCCTAGTACAAAGATTTCTGAACTTGTTAATTTCTGCACTGTGTTTTTGCTTCTATCTAGGGATTCAAGGAATACTTCTATGTCTCCTGATGCTGGTCTGTAGAGGCTTCCTATGGCTATGTTTGCCTGATTCTCAATTGTTATTAGGCACCCCAGTAGTTCCATGTGCTCATTTGAAAGATTTGCTGGTTTTAGAACTTCAGTGTCTAGGTTTTTGGAGGTTTTGCAGGAAATTACAACACCTCCACCTTTTTTTGTTTGGTGTGTTATATTGTTTTGCTGTCTGCCATTATGCACAAGCATATACCCATCTATGTTGGGGGTGTTGTCTTGGTGCATGTCGGTGAACCAGGTTTCCGACAGTGTTAGTACAGTGTTACTACAGTGTTAGTACATCAAGATTTTCAATTTTTAGGTGTATTTTTATTATGTCTAGATTTTTGGATGCACTCTGGCAGTTTAGGTGGGCAAAGCGTGTGCCCCTCCCCAGTTTGCATTCAATTGCTTCTACCATCTTTTAGGTTAGTCGCTGCTTGATTTCACGAGTTTTAACTTTGTTTAGATTTAATATTTATTAATGACTTTTTTGGGGTGTATGTGCTGGTGCATGCAGCACATACAGCCTGTTTTGGTATATAGTCATATACACCACTGTAGATTGTACCTGTGTGTGTGGAGGAAGGTATGTGTCCTGCAGTGCGTGTTAGCTATTACATGGCATTACTTATGCTTTAGAATGTGGTTCAATTTCTTACAGTTTATTGATGTTTTCCTCCGTTTCATGGTGCCATTTGGATTTGACGTGGGTCGCTATTAGTGCTTTCAGATCAGAGTGAGGGATCAGCCAAGACTCAACATCACAGTTCAGAGCCTTCTTCATAGCCCGATCAGCTTGTTTGTTTCCACGGATGCTGTCATGGCCAGATACCCAGCACAGGTGTATGTCATATCCATATGTTGCCAGTTAGTTCATTATATAAATGACCTTTGCCACCATAGGGGGGTCTATATTCTGTCCAGCCACAGCCTGGAGGCAGGACAACGAATCACTGTATAGAACATAGTTAGTGTGTCTGGAAATCTTGACACACTCCAATGCAATGTCTTTGATATTCAAGTGGATGTGCCCCACACTTACTCAGTTCCGCAAGTCGAGTGGTAATGAATGGCTTCCTTAATGACCACGGGGGATGTTCTGGGACTTTGGCATCCTCCAACACACCCAAATCCATGCCTAAAGCCTCCAAATGAGGTTTCATTCGGAGCCTGGCTTCATACCTGGAATATCTAGCACCTTAATGCATTGGGTTTTGAGGTACGTAATATGTGGCACAAAAGATTGATTGATTGGTGGTTGCTTTACGCCGTGTCGGCAGCATAGGCCATATTCACGGCAAGAAATGTTTGTTTTTTTGCTCAAACCATCGCTTTTACATGTAAAAGCAGACAATCAATTATGTGCCAATAGACACTCATTAAATTAGAAAGCTCACAATCATATATTTGTGGTCAAGGGAAACAAATTCCCATAGAAAAAGAAAAGTTCTATTAATAATTGATAGAATCTATTTAGTAAACTTTATGAGGTGGTACAGTCCAGCTGCCCTCAAAAAGGCTAAAATGTTTTCCTGTTTTACCTTAGTAAAAAGGTCATGCATACTGTCTGCAGTGTAGAACCATTGGCGCGGGGCCAAAAAATCAACACAACTTAGTCAAATGTGTTTGAGTGTCAGCGGGGACTGACATCCAATACATTCAGGGGGAGGTTCCCCCTTGAGCAGAACAGCATGTGTAAGCCACGAGTGGCCAATACGGCAGCGGCTAAGGACCACTTGGTCCCGCCGACCTCCCGCATGAGTCTGTGGTGGCTTTCCCACAGATGGTTCAATTTCTTTAAGTTTATTAATGTTTTCATCCACTCATGTTGCCATTTGGATTTTATGTGGGTGGCTATTAGTGGTTTCAGATCAGAGTGAGGGATCAGACACGGTTCAAGATCACAGTTCAGGGCCTTCTTCGCAGCCCGATCAGCTCGTTCGTTTCCTTGTATGCCGGCATGGCCAGGCACCCAGCACAGGTGGATGTCATACCCATCCGCTGTCAGTTGGTTCATTTTATAAATGACCGTTGCTAGAATAGGGTGATTCGTTTTCAGTCCAGCAACAGCCAGGAGGCAAGAGGATGAATCACTGTATATAACATAGTTAGTGTGGTTGGATACCTCGATACACTCCAAAGCGAGAAGGAGTGCACGGGCTTCTGCAGTGAAAATCGAGCTCTGATCGGGCAAACATACACCAAATTTTTCCCGTCGGCAGACTGCCGCAGCAGCTACCCGGCTTTGGTCTTTCAAACCATCAGTGTATATGGAGAGGTGGTCTGCAAACTGGCCTTAAATCTCTGCATGCAGTCTTTGGTACTCGAGTGGATGTGTCCCAGACTTCCTCAGTTCCGTGAGTCGGAGGATAACCAATGGGTTTCTCAACGACCATGGGGGATGTTCTGGGAATTTGGCATCCTCCAACACCTCCAAATCCATGTCCAAGGCCTCCAAATGAGGTTTCATTCAGAGCCTCAGTGGCCGGATGTAATTTGGCCTCTCTTCATACCTGGATTTGTCATGTTGCTCGAACAGACAATTGTGTGCAGGATTCAATGCATTAGTTTTTATCTTGACTACATATTGCATGGCCAGTTTGATTCTCCTGTTGTTAAGTGATGGTTCATTGGCTTCGACATAAAGGCTCTGAACTGGTGAGGTGCGGAAGGCCCCAAGGGCCAGGCGCAGTCCCTGGTGGTGGATCGTGTCTAGCAGCCCAATATATGATTTCCTTGCGGAACCGTATACTATGCTGCCATAATCCACTCATGACCGAACCAAGGTTCTGTACACGGAGAGCAGAACATCTCTGTCCGCTCCCCACTCTGAGCTGGACAGCACCTTCAGAATATCCAGCGCTTTCAGGCATCTTGTTTTCAGGTACTTTATATGTGGCACAAAAGACAGTTTTGCATCGAGAATGAGGCCCAGAAATTTGGTTTTCTCAACGACTTTAATGGGATCCCCATCCAGGGTCAGCTCCGGTTCCACATGCATTCTACGCAGCAGGCAGAAGTGCATGCAGACTGTTTTGGTCTTGGAAAATTTGAAACCATTCATAACTGACCATCGATGGATCCCATTTATGCTTGGTTGTAGCTGTCTCTGTATGACATTCATGTTAGCACCGCTGTAATATAAAACAAAGTCATCCACGAAAAGACTACAGGAGACGCCCCGCTTTACAGCAGCAGCAATACCATTGACCTTGACCGCGAAAAGGGTCATGGCCAGTATGCTGCTTGAGGTACTCCTAGTTCCTGTGAGTGTAGGCAGGAATAGGTAGTCTTGACATGGACGCGGAAATGCCTGAAGGCTAGAAAGTTCCTGATGAAAATTGGCAAGTGGCCACGAAGGCCAATCGCATGAAGATCCTCCATGATGCCATGCTGCCATGTTGTGTCATAGGCTTTTTCGAGGTCGAAAAAGACAGCCACAACGTGCTCCTTCTTAAGGAAAGCATCTCTTATGAAGGTCTCCATGCACACCAAATGGTCGAGGGTCCTGCGGCCCCGTCTGAAGCCACATTGAAGGTTGGACAGGTGGTGTCCTGACTCCAGTAGCCAGATGAGGCGGTTGTTTGCCATTCAATCCATGGTTTTACAGATGCAGCTTGTAAGGGCTATGGGACGATAGTTGTGGGCTTCACTCTGGCCTGTACCAGGTTTGGGAATCGGTTTTACTGTCGCCTCCCACCAAGAGGCGAGGACGACACCCAACTCCCAGATGTTGTTGAAGAGTTGAAGCAACAGTCTCAGTGCATGTTCAGGGAGATGTTTCAAAAATTGATAATGAATTCCATCAGGTCCAACTGCTGTGTCATGCGAGCTTTCCAAAGAACACCTCAACTCACCCATACTGAATGGGGAGTTGTAGTGCTCCTCGCCATCGGAAGAAAGATGGTGAGGAGCCATCACACAGCACAACAGAAAGCTGTGTGATACATAAACATGGCTTTATAACCACACAGCAGGCTGCTGGAACAGGATTCTATGTTCAGAGCCGATCAGCTCGTTTGTTTCCTCGGATGCCGGCATGGCCAGGTACCCAGCACAGGTGGATGTCATATCCATATGTTGCCAGGTGGTTCATTTTATAAATGACCTTGGCCACCATAGGGTGGTCTATGTTCTGTCCAGCAACAGCCGGGAGGCAGGAGAACGAAACACTGTATACAACAAAGTTAGTGTGGTTGGAAATCTCAACACATTCCAAAGCAAGGTAGAGTGCTTGGGCTTCTGCAGTGAAAATCGAGCTCTGATCTGGCATGCAAACGCTAAATTTTGTCCCTTGGTAAACTGCTGCAGCAGCTACCTGACTTTGGTCTTTGTAACCATCAGTGTATATGGAGATCTGGTCTTCAAACTGGTTTTGAATCTCTGCATGTAGTCTTTGATATTCAGGTGGATGTGTCCCACACTTCCTCAGTTCTGCAAGTCAAAGGATAACCAATAGCTTCCTTAAAGACCACGAGGGATGTTCTGGGATTTTGGCATCCCCCAACACATCCAAATCCATGCCTAAAGCCTCCAAATGAGGTTTCATTTGGAGCCTGAGGGGCCTGATATAATTCGGCCTGGACCCATACCTGGATTCATCACGTGTTTCGAATAGACAATTGTGTGCAGGATTCAATGCATTGGTTATTAACTTGACTATGTATTGCATGGCCAGTTTGATTCTCCTGTTGTCAACTGATGGTTCATTGGTTTCGACATAAAGCCTCTGACTCGGTGAGGTGCAAAAGGCTCCAAGGACCAGGCGTAGCCCCTGGTGTCGCACCGTGTCTGGCAGCCCAATATACGATTTCCTTGCGGAACCATATACTATGCAGCCATGATCCAGCCCTGACCAAACCAAATTTTGGTATACAGAGAGCAAAACATTTCTGTCCGCTCCCCACTATGAGCTGGACAGCACCCACAGAATATCTAGTGCCTTCAGTCATTGGGTTTTGAGGTGACAAATCATGCACGTGTGCGATGCTACACAGCTCTCTCACAGCTAAGTACCACTCATTTATGATATATTAACACCCATATACTTTACTTTTACCATTGATGTATGTGTAGGTAGGTGTGAGTACTAATGTATTAATACCTCTAAAACAGCTTTGAATTGAGTCAACTGATAAACTCCCCTATTATCACTCACTCACTCGGATGGGTCACTGACACTATAGTGACTGTGGATATGCATGTGTGCGATGCTACACATCATATTCAGCTCTCACAGCTAAGCAGTTGGTAAATACTGAACTAGTGTGTATGCATCTATGATCTAGACACTTTGATATATAAATATATGCTGTCAAGTTGTAAATTTTGTCACTGACACTGTCAACATCACAACTGTGCATTGAATATAGTGACATCTAGCTGATTACCATGCCTCAGCCACAAGGATGGCTGGATAAATATAAACAACTAAGGCTATCAAACAGAGGGGAAACCTCCACAAAGAAAAAACCCAGAGGCAAGGCAGCTAAATCTAAAACCTCAGCCAGACGAGGCGCACCAATACTAGTCAATGATGAGCAACGGACCTGCCAGGACTGCAGTGTGAGCTGCAAAACCGACACAGATCTTATCATTGCATGTGATTGTTGTGGAAACCACTGGTGTGCAGAATGTCTCGAGATGTCAAATGAGCAGTACTCAGCAGCACAACGAGATGACCTCTTCTGGTTTTGCTTCCCGTGCACTAAAAAAGTACTCACCCTTATTCGAAATGAAAGTGTGATTGAACAACACTGCAAGGAAATAGTCACAGATGTCAACAACAAAATTGCTCAAATGGGAGCTAAACTTGATGATAAATTTAAGAAGTACTCAGAAGATCTCAAAAAGTCCTTAGAAATTATAACAACGGTTCCTGAGCAAGTCAATAAAGACTGCAAGACCTTCGCAGATGCACTGAAAAGTGATGAAAATAAAACCGCAACAAATGCCACACCAAATCTCAAAACCATTATGTAGGAAACACTAAATGAAACAAAAGGAAGAAAAAGCACTTGAAGACAGGAAGAAAAACATCATTTTCAATGCAGCCGAGCAGACAGGTGAATCCCGAGAAGAGACGAAAGCAAATGACATCAATATGTTCAACAGCATTTTCAAGACTGTGTGTGACCAAGAGTGTGAAAACAAAGTCATCCAGGCACGTCGCCTGGGCAGGATCCATGACGATGGCTCTGCTAGACCTCTGCTCGTCACTGTAAACTCTGAAAAAACAAAACACCAACTGTTCAGTCAGCTTTTTAAACTACGAGGCATCGACCAGTACAAGAATGTCAGCGTGGGCCATGATATGACGCAAAAAGAAAGAAAACAAACAAAACTCCTGGTAGAGGAAGCCAAAAAGAAAACAGCAGACATGGCGTCGGACACTGAACTGGGAGAAGAGGCAAAAAACTGGGTATTCCGTGTCAGAGGACCGCCATGGGAACAAAAAATAGTGAAAGTGAGACCACGCACCCAGGTTTAGATGTCAGCCGAAGTAACATCAACTGTAACATCAGAAGTATGCAAGAAACAACTAAACCTAAACCATGTATAACACATAAGTATCATTGGGGCCACAATCCTAACTCAAACTCGAACAAAAACAGAATCCATATCAGCACATCTCATAAAATTATCAATGGCCTGAGATGTATGTATACCAACGCAGATTCAATTATGAACAAGCGAGCCGAACTGGAAGCAAATATTGCAATTTACAACCCAGATATCATTGCAATTAGTGAAGTCATACCAAAAAATCCAAAAGACCCAGTCCAGCTATGTGAGATTGCCATAAATGGATTTGATATTTTCAGCAACATCGATGAAGGGAGGAGGGGTGTGTGTATATATACTAAATGCAACCTTAATGCAGTCCCTTTAGATGTACTCCCATGTAACTGAACAGAAGCGATATGGTGCAAGATTAAGCTAGACGACAGGGACAGTCTGCTTGTTGGATGCAACTACAGGTCACCCAACAGCGACAACAGTGTCCATGAGGAAACTCGACAGTTGATCCAAAAGGCCTCACCCCTAAACCACAGCCACCTCCTAATCATGGGAGACTTCACCCTCGGGAGTGAGTAGTTTAGTGAGTGTAGGGTGGGTGGGCGGAAGAAAAGTGAAGGGTAGCGGAAGACGGCAGGAAGGTGAGTGCCTGAGGAGAGCCGGCGGGCGGCCTTATAAGGGAGGAAGGAGGGGCGACAGGCGGTGAGGTGCGAATGCTGGCGGCCCGGGGGAGGGTGAGATGTGGCGAGCAGCGGGGGTCGGGTGAGGCGTGAGCGCCAGAACACAGAAGTGAGGGTGAGATGTGGCGAGCAGCGGGCGTCGGGTGAGGCGTGAGCGCCAGAACAAAGAAGTGGCGGGGCCCGCGTTTGGAGAGGGGGGGGGGGGTGGGGGGGCGTGCCGGGGCTCGCACGACGAGGGGTTGTGAGCAGGCAGCGGCACAAGACGAGCGGCGTTGTATACCCATGTAGCATTATAATATTGTCAACCTGTGTTTCAACCTATTGTCTGGTTGCTGACAGCATCCTTCCCTCGCATCAAACGTAATGCTTCGCATTACGACCGAAGCGCGAGAAGGAAGAAAGCAAGGCAGGGGTGGAAGAAGGCGTGTTTATTATACGCCTCAGCGGAACATGTTAGGTACATATAAGCAATAAAGTATGACAGTGGTAAATGTACAGGTACATAGAGGATAAATGCACAGTGGTAATAAGGAAGTCTGGTTCAGTTAATTGTCAGCGGCGTGAGGGGGTGCCGAGGAGCCCTCCACCAAAACGGCGGAGAGGGCTCGAGGGGCGACCGAGGGCGCGAGGCGGGGCACGTATGCGTGCACGGCCGCGGAGGTCCAGGTGCCCTGCTCCATGATGTCACTGATGGGGACCCCGGCGTGCTGGCAGGCCTGGGCGGCGCCTCGGCGGAGGCTATGTAGGGTGAACGCCTCGGGCGCCGGCACCCCTTGGGCGGCGAGGGCCCCCCGGAGCAAGGCGGTGAGGGAGCGCGGGTCGAGGGGCCGGCCCGAGGGCATGATGAAGGCCGGGGCGTCCGGCGCAGCGGGGCAGAGGGCGACGGCTCCGAACCAGGCCGCCACGGGGCAGAGGGCGGAGCCGGGGATGGTCGGGATGAAGAGGGCGACCGCGCCCGAGGGGCTCGAGATGGTTTTGGAGCTGCGGATCCTGAGGCGCAGCCCGCCGGGCGCGGAGCGGACGTCGTCTCGGGTGAGGGTGTGGGGGCCGCCCCACCCCTCGGGGCTCGGGGCCAGCAGGTTGGACTGCCGTAGCATCCCGAAGTACCCGAGGAGGAGTGCGGCCCGAGGAACGAGGGAGGCGGGGCCCGCTCGGGAGAGGTGGCTGATGATGAGGGCGAGATGCCGCGGCGTCAGCGGCGGCGCCTGCCGGGGGACGTGGGCGGAGGATTGTTTTTCGCCTCGGCAGACGTCCCTGGGGAGGCGGGCGTCGAAGCCCGAGGTGATGCCCCCGGCGCCCTCGACCCAGGAGCGGGCCCCCGAGACGGCGTTCTTGATGGAGGCAGGGGAGAGCCCGCGGAGGTAGAGTGCGGCGGTGAAGGCGGCCACCTCGAAGGGCGAGGGCGCGAGAGGATCGACGCCTCGGGCCACAGCGTAGGTGACGTACTCCTCGGCCTGGCGACGGCGGTTTTTCCAGGTCGCCGGGGCGAGGGAGGGAGGGGGGGGGGGCGGGTCTATGGGGGGGGGTGGGAGGGGGGGGGGGGGGGGGGGGGGGGGGGGGGGGTGAGGGGGGGCGGGTGTGGGGGGGTCGGGGGGAGGGGGGGGGCCGGGGCGAGGGAGGCCGTGCGGAAACGGGCGAAGGCAGCTACTTCCTCCTCGGGGAAACCTAGAGGCCGGGGAAGAAAGGGAAGGCGTCATGGGTAATGTTGGCAGGAAGGAGGTCGAGGCGGGCCACCTCGGCGCGGGCCGTAGCGTCCCAGGGTCCCGGGAGGTGGGCGCGGCTGAGGGCGTCCGCGAGGAGGAGGTCCGCCCCGGGTTTATGGACGATGTGTAGGTGGAAGGAGCCCGTGGCCGCCATCAGCCAGAGCTCCCGGGCGCAGGTCCCGAGGGTAGCGTCTCGGGCGCGTCCCGACTCGAGCGCGAGGGCGGAGGCCATGTTATCGGTGTTGACCGTCACCGTCGCCCCCGCGATGTCGTCCGGGAGGAGGGCGCGGAGGGCGACGACGAGGTTGACCGCCTCGAGCTCGTGGATCGTCAGGAACCGCGCCCGGAACGCCTCGGAGTACCCTCGGGCATAGTAGTGGGTGGGGGAGAAGGCCCCGCCCCCGGTGAGGCAGGAGTCGCACTCTATCACCCAGCGGCGGCCCTCGGGAGCCCGGAGGAGGTGGAGGCCGTTGGAAATGCGGCCGTAGGCGGCAAACCACCTCAGGTCTCGGAGGGCGTCGTCGGAGAGGGTGAGGGTGGAGGCCCCGGAGCAGCCGCGGAGCGCCCCAAGTAGCCGGGCCATGAACTTGCGGCCGGGGAGCACACAGCTGCTCACGTGATTGAGGCGGCCGAGGAGACTCTGCAATTCCTGCTTCCCGAGGGTGGGGCGGGCGTCGCAGTCGTCGACGAGGGCCTGGATCTTGTCGGGGGCCACCCGGATAGTCATGGCCTCGCTGTCGAGGGCGAACCCTAGCCAGATGAGGCGGACAGCGGGGGGGTGACATTTTCCGGGTGCTACGTCGAGGCCGAGGGCTGTGGTAAGGGCGAGGAAGGCGTCGAAGGCCTTGGAGGCCTTTAGGTAGGAGCCCTCACAGCCGATGAAGTCGTCGACGTAGACGAGGGTATGGAACCCCTCGCGCCGGAGGATCCAGGCCACCGCCGAGGTGACGCGGACGCAGGCCGCGCCCGAGGAGCGGCAGCCGAAGGGGAGGGCGAGGTCAATATAGGTGCCCCCGTTGAGGCATATCCCGAAGAGGGGGCAGGAGAGGGGGTCGGCGCCAAGCTGACGGTAGGCCCGGGATATGTCCGCCGACCAGACGTAGGCCCCGGTGCCCTCGGACACTAGGCGGCGGCCGACGTCGGCGACGGAGGGGAGGGTGTAGGCGTGGGGTTCCCCGAGGTACTCGCGCCGGGGGATGCCCGAGTTTACGCTGGCGCCTCGGGGATAGGACAGGTCGACGATGACCCGCCTCTTGCTGGAGTCGGACTTGGGGCGGGTCATCATCGGGGAGACCTGGGTCCAGGGGGAGAAAGGGGGGACGTGGAAAGGGCCGATGAGGGCGCCGAGGGCGAGCTCGGTTTCGACAACGGCCTGGATGTGAGGGAGGAAGTCGGGGGGGCTCACGGTGGTTGGAGAATGAGGGCCGAGGGAGGGTCGGAGCGGAGTAATTGGCGGGAAAGCCGAACTCGAGGAGGTCGAGGACGGCCTTGTCAGGGTAGTCGTGGAGGCGGGAGCGCCATGCGGGGATGTGGAGGCCTGAGGGGAGGGGGATGCGGGCGGCCAAAAAATTAGGGAGGCCCGCTTCCCGGAGGGCGGTGTAGGTGCGGAGGAAGGTAGGGTAGCGGTCCCAGGCCTCGCCGGAGGGGTGGGGCCAGGAGGCGAGGATGGTGGGGCGGTAGTGGTGGGGGGTGGGGCCGCAGGAGGGGGCGGCGGGGAGGGTGGCCTGGAGATCGGGGTCGATGACATCGACGGTGGGCTCGTCAAGGGAAGGGCGGGGGGGGGGAGGGTGTTTGAGAGGGCGGGGTTCGGGGGAGGAGGTGCGGCGGGGGTGGGCGAGGGGGGCAGAGAAATCGCGGGCGGTAAGGGGGGGGTCGGGGGCGGGCGGGTCGGGGTTGGAGGTTCGGGGGGTAGGGGGGGCAGAGGAGAAGGCGGTGTGTCGCCAGGCGGTAGAGCGTGGTCGTCTTGGTCGAGGATGGTGGGGCTGGCTGGCGCCGGGCGGGCGTGTAGGGCCTTGATGAGGGGGGCACTGGGGGCCGGTTTGGGGTTGGCGGTGTAGCCTGTAACTGTGTTCTCTGGGGCCACGTGGCGGGAATGTGGTTGTCAGGAGGGATACGGCGGCGCAGGGGCGGCGGGCAGGCCCGCCCTAGGGGCGGGTGGTTGGTGGATGTTTCCGGATGGCTGGTGGCCAGTGTGAGTGGGCGGCATTTTGTGGGGGTGGGTGGGCCGGTTCTTTTCTGGGGATCACGTGACGGGGTGGAGGCGGTGCGGCTTCGCTCTCTATATAATCCGGCGAGGCGGGAGCCGCTGCCCGGGCGCGTTTTGCTAGACAGGCGTCCTCGCTGTGCCTAGTGAGTACCTTCCGCACATTGGCGCAGTATGCGCATGCGTGGAGCACTTTTGAGGCCCCTTGGCCGTGGACCTCCCCCGGGCCTGCGTGGGTGCAGGAGTTGGGGTCCCGGTTCCATGGGTAGCAGAGTGGGCCGTGGGTCTCCCTACTGTAGGCCACGCGTGTGTCGGTGTGGGCGCGGGGCTGAGGGCGGGGCTTTGCAGGGTCGGCGGGGCGGGGTTGGGTGGAGGTGGAGTGGGGGGGCATGGCGAGGGACTCCAGTCGCAGGAGGTTTATCACTACTGGGTCGTGCCAACCGTGGGGGAGGGTACCGTCCGCGATCGCGGTGAAGACCGCCTCCGAGTAGTGGCGGACGGTCGTCCAGGGATACACAAGGTTATCGCGACATATAGAAAGGATGTGGTGGTGGAGTCCCTGGGCGGAGTGGGCGGGGAAGTCCGGGTGGTCGATGAGGGTGAGGAGGGCGAGGGCATATTCGTCCTTGGACGCCTCCCCCCTCTTCACCGGCTTCTTCTCGGGACCTCGCCTCACCAGATCGGAAGGAAAAATATAATTTGAAGGGATACCTTGGCGTCTGGTTGAGTGCCGCGCCTCGGCGGATGCCAGGATTTCCCTGACGGCGTCGGCCGTGGAGGCGGGGTTGTGGCGGGTCTCCTCCTCCTGGTAGGCCAGCGACGCGACGGGCTGCACTTGGGGGAGGAGGTGGCGGTACCTCCCGTACTCCGGGTGTGTTGCTCCGGGGAGGGCCGCCTGCGGCGGCGGCGGGGGTCGGGCCGTGGAGGTGGCAGGCGCCCGAGGCGTCGATGCGGCCGGCGGGGGCGCCTCTGGCGCGGGCCGGGTTCCGTTGGCGCTGAGGTGGTCAATCCGGACGTGGAGGTCGGCAGTGGCCTGCCGGTGCTCGGCGTTGGCCTGGCGGTGCTCCTCGTTGGCCTGTCGGTGCTCTAGCTGCATCCGCTGGATAGCCTCCAGCACTGAAGAGGTCTCGGCGCCCGAGGAACGGTCCGAGGGTGCCGGGGGGGAGACCGAGACCGAGGCGGGCGACTCGTCCCTCCCGGGCGGCGCAGCTGGCCCCGGGGTCCGAGGGGCGGCCCGGGACCCCTTCCGTCCTCGTCCTTTTCCTTGTGGCATGTTTGTAGTAGATGCTGGTGTGGGACAGCGGTCCGAGGCGTAGGCCAAACAGGAAAAGTGAAGGATAGCGGACGACGGCAGGAGGGTGAGTGCCTGAGGAGAGCCGGCGGGCGGCCTTATAAGGGAGGAAGGAGGGGGGAGAGGGGGGTGAGGTGCGAATGCTGACGGCCCGGGGGAGGGTGAGATGTGGCGAGCAGCGGGCGTCGGGCGAGGCGTGAGCGCCAGAACAAAGAGGGTGGCCTGAGAGAGGGGGGGGGGGCGAGCCGGGGCTCGCCCGAGGTGAGTAGGCAGCGCCACAGCGGCGGGGGAGGGTCTCCTCCTTCCCTCGCATCAAACGTAATGCTTCGCATTTCGACCACAAGGAGTCCTTTAGATGTACTTTCCCATGTAACCTGAACAGAAAGCGATAGGCAAGATTAAGCTAGATGACAGGGACAGTCTGCTTGTTGGATGCATCTCCAGGTCACCCAACAGCGACAACAGTGTCCATGAGGAAACTCGACAGTTGATCCAAAAGGCCTCAGCCCTAAACCACAGCCACCTCCTAATCATGGGAGACTTCAATTATCCAGAAATCAGTTGGCAACCTATGCGAACACCAAATAGCGAACAACATCCAGCAACACTCTTTGTCAAAAATCTTAGAGATTGTTTCCTTTTCCAGCATGTCACAGAACCAACACATAATCGTGGTAACCAGGCTGCAAATATATTAGATCTCATCATCACAAATGAGCAAGAAATGATTGGAAACCTTAAACATGTGGCGAGACTTGGAAATTGCCACCATGATTGCCTTTTCTTTAATTTCAGTTGCTATTACCATGTAAACGCAAGTGGAAATCACAAATTCATATTGGATAAAGGTGACTATGAGGGCTTGAGACAGGATCTCGACCAAGTTCTACTAAGTGCAGACCCAAAAACAGACACTGTTGAGGACAATTGGAATGCATTTGAAAAAACCTTCATGGAAAAATGCAAAAAGCACATACCCATGTCATCTGGCAAAATGAATAATGGCAGACCACGGCCAGAATGGATGAATGACCAAGTCAAGCAGAAGATCAGCTTGAAACAACAGGCATATGCAGTGAAGAGACAGTCGGGCACAGAAAGTAACAGAATTTGATATGCAAAACTATGTAACCAAGTAAAGTGGGAATGTAGGAAAGCAAAGAGAGAGCATGAGAAAAACATAGCCAAAAATGCCAAAGAGAACCCAAAAGCCTTCTATAAATATGCTAGGAGTAAACTCAAAGTACATATACCAGTTGGAGATTTGAGGCGGGATGTTGGGACCATTGCACAAAAGGATATCGACAAAGCTAATACTTTGAACACCAGATTCGCAAGTGTCTTCACACAAGAAGACCTGTCATATATACCAATGTTTGAGGACCGACTCTTTCGTGCCCCCCTGACCAACATAAATATTGCACCATCCGATCTGAAGAAAAAATTATACAATCTTAATGCATCTAAGGCAGCAGGTCCTGACGGAATATACCCACGCATATTGAAGGAGCTACACAACAAGCTTAGACACATTTTCCAAAAATCACTAAACCAAAGAAAACTTCCTCACCCATGGAAGGATGGACATGTGGCTCCCATCTTCAAAAAGGGTAACAGAAGTGATCCAGGAAACTATAGGCCAATCAGTCTAACATCTGTAGTGTGTAGGTTGCTGGAATCAATAATAAGAGATTCTATCATGGCCTATCTTGTCGAAAACAACCTCCTATCAACACAGCAGCATGGCTTTGTGCAAGGAAGATCTTGTATGACCCAACTACTGGCATGTATGGATGAGTGGACCCGCGTTATTGATGACTTTGGAGATCTGGATGCTATTTATCTAGATTTCCAAAAACCATTCGACACCGTTCCACACCAGCGACTGCTAAAAAAACTGCACGGCTATGGCATAAGAGGAGATGTCCTACACTGGATAAAGGATTTTCTGAGCAACAGAAGACAGTGAGTCATTGTAAATGGCAAAACCATCAGGATGGTGCCCGGTGAAAAGCGGAATACTCCAGGGCAGCGTGCTTGGACCGGTCTTATTTGTGATATATATCAATGACTTACCAGAGGTTGTACATTCTATGGTCCAAATGTTTGCTGACGATACCAAAGTATTCCGCCGTATGGAGAAAGGTAGTGACTCACAGGACTTGTAGAAGGACCTCAACAACATGCAGATGTGGTCAAGTGATTGGCAGCTGAAGTTTAATGCTTCAAAATGCAAAGTGATGCATTTAGGGGGCAAAAACAGCAAGCACATCTATGTAATGAATGATGGTGTGAATAATGTTCCGCTCTCCGAAACAATGATAGAAAAGGACTTGGGTGTCAAGGTGGACAACAAACTGACATTCAGCGACCACATCCAGGAAGCCGCCAACAGAGCTAATGGAATACTGGCTCTCATTCGAAGATCGTACACATACCTAGACGAGGATGTTGTACGCAGACTGTACACATCCCTTGCACATCCACTTTTGGAATATGGAAATGTTGTGTGGTCACCACTCTACAGGAAGGATGCTGAGTCAATTGAGAGGATCCAAAGAAGGGCAACGAAGCTTGTACATGGATTCGATGAAATACCCTATGAACAACGTATGCATCATTTGAAGATCCCAAGCATGTACTACAGACGGGCCCGGGGGGATATGATTGAAGTATTCAAATATCTCCATGGTATCTACAAGACAGGCGGCCCCCTTATCAGAGACTCCAACACCAGGACCAGAGGGCACTCCCTGAAGCTGAGGAAGTGGTACTCCAGACTGGACCTGCAACACAACTTTTCGGCTTTAGGGTGGTTGACCTGTGGAATGACCTGCCGGAGAGTGTCGTAGCAGCAGAGTCGGTTAACTGTTTCAAGTCCCGACTGGATGCATACTGGTCAAGCATTATATATATCTTGGAGCCAGTGACAGTTGCTACGATCGACCACATCTGAAGAACTGTCTCCATTTCTATTAATTAAGAGCGGCTAACAGGTCCAAGGCCTATTATAGCTGTATCCTATTGATTGATTGATTGAATATGTGGCACAAAAGAAAGCTGTGTGAGAGTTAACATGGCTTTATAACCACACACCAATCACCACTATGCTCAAAATTGCTTACCTAGATATCCAATAACAGGATTCCAGGATACTGTCGGTCTTAATTCAGAAATTGGTGAAGGGTCTAGTTAATGGTCTATAGAATAATATATTTGAGGGAAAAACCCAACTGATTGACAAGAAAAAGGTGTCAAAAGTGAAATTTTCTGAACTTATTGAAATTTCCTATTTGTGTTTGTGCTGCTAGAAAACTAGTGGGAGTAATGACCTATTGTTTTGGGTTATGAAACACCTTTCATGTATGGCTACAAACGCAAATCTACACTTAAAAAATATACTGATCATTGTGAGTATGATGAAGTTATTGGAAACATGGCAGAATTCTTGAACTCTGCAAAATGAATTAGTCTGAAAAATCTTAAAACTATTGTCGTGGGGGTGATGAAAATGGGAAATACTGTGCCTAGAGCGGGACTCGAACCCACATCTCTTTGCATTCCGGGCCAGTGTGCTAACCATTACACCACCTAGGCTCCCTGATATCAACACACTCCCCACGCCTACCTGTCTATGTGGTTACTTGCCTGAGAGGTCAGTGCAGACCACTACACTCGTCCCCCTGGAATTGTAAGTCTTGTAATGCTTACAATTACATACATACAGGCAATGCACTAACACATACATACACAGGGTAGGTTCAACAACCATACAGCGCAAAGCTTGTACAGGATCCTGATCACGGCAACCAGTGTCGTGGGGGTGATGAAAATGGGAAATACTGTGCCTAGAGCGGGACTCGAACCCACATCTCTTTGCATTCCGGGCCAGTGTGCTAACCATTACACCACCTAGGCTCCCTGATATCAACACACTCCCCACGCCTACCTGTCTATGTGGTTACTTGCCTGAGAGGTCAGTGCAGACCACTACACTATTAAGGCTGCAGCGTTTTTAGAAAAAGAAGTAAGGCAGCCGCAAATAAATCCAATTTTAAATGGTAAATCTGAAAGTGGATGCTCACACTCTGATTTAGAGTTGATACTTGTATCAGTTTGCAAAATGTTTCAAAAGCGCACAATAAAAGAAACAAAAGTCAACTAGAAAGGAAGAAATGTAACGTCTTAGCAAAGTATTAGTTCCTAAATTCATAGATAAATGGAGATAATATATACATCTCAATGATCACAAGGTACATTTTTACAATAATTCGAAGATTTCCAAAACGTGATTGCCCTGAAGATCGGTGGAAAATCAAACATGCAATATGTTAATATAACTTGTGTAACATGGAAATCGAACCGATGTATACATTTTTACATTTTCACTTTAGCTCAAAGTGATGCAAGCTATGACCCTTGTTGGAGTGGTAGATTAAATACATGTAGCATTGGTAACATACATTATATGCCCTATATATATAACACATATTTCCTATAGTAGGCTTATGTTAGTCCATAATCACAGGTAGCTTTGGACACGTGGACAAACCTACCCCACATGTATCCGAACCTACCACCGATATGACCATAGATGCCACAAGTCATTAAACGACAACAAAGAAACTATACAATCGCATTGAGTGCGCACTGTCAGAAGTTGGTACCCATCTTGATCGGACATTAATTGTTGCCAGAATGCAATACTCCAACAAACAACAAACCCATTGGGGGATTGGCAGCCCCGTGATCTAATATCCTACTCAGTCATATTATCAGGAAACCATCCAGCGCTCTTACCGATTCTGCCTTCCCATAAAGTCCAGCTAAAGGCTTGTCATCATCATCATCATCATCATCATCATGCTGTCAGTCGCGATGCGACAAAGACTGCTTTCATTACTTGACTGCCGCTCTCTATTTAGCTCTCTGCTGTGAGAGTTGCATCCATGAGTCGGTCTTAATGTTTCTGAGCTTCAGGTTTATATTTCATGAAAGCTGCCTGTAAAAGTGTTGAAGTGCTGCTGGCTTTTGCAAGTCACTAGCGGCACTCTCTCGGAGGGCAAATAGAGGTTTCACACCGGCAAGAACATGTCAAGACAGGCGCCAAACTATTTGTCCCTGCAGTGACTGGTCGGGAGATGTTGGGAGTTCCATACATCAACCGCCCTTAATGCTGCCACAATGACATGGTTTTCTGTTTAGGGGTTGCTCCCTTAGCCTTCGGTTCTGTCAGGAACCTGTACCACAAGGCAGTGCTTTACAACTCTGCAGGGCAGGGGCGTCAAACTCCCTGAGGTATTGCTATACTCCCTGAGGTATTGCTATAGCTGCAATACCTGCATGCCATGTAAAGGCTTGTATTGCATGTATTAAGACAAGTTCAGGCGCAAAACTATACTTTTGCGCCTGTCTGGACATGTTCTTGCCGGTGTGAGACCTCTATTTGCTCCCCAAGAGACTGCGGCTTGTAACTTGCAAAAGCCAGCAGCACTTCAACACTTCTGCAGGCAGCTTTCATGATATGTACTCAAATGGACAGGGCTGCCCTATATGGAAGATCTTCTGATCAAAAAGAATCTCCGGTGGACTGGACACCTCATGAGGATGCCATCAGACAGGCTACTAAAGCAGATCCTCTACTCTCAACTGTCTTCTGGTTACAGAAAGAGAGGGCGCCCTCGTGGGCGCTCTCGTCTCCGGTTCAAGGATACCATCAATAGAAACCTGAAGCTGAGAGACATTAAGACCGACTCATGGACATCACTCTCACAGCAGAGAGCTAAATGGAGAGCGGCAGTCAACTAATGAAAGCAGTCTTTGTCGCATCGCAACCGACAGCATGATGATGATGATGAAGACAAGTTCACATGAGTATGTAGGCCTGCAAATGCCATGCAACATTGACCGCAGTATCCCTGCCAGAACTGAGAAGGGATGGTTCAGATAGGTTCTAAAACCCCACACGTTATTGGTCACTATTAAATCTAGCCATTTTTGTTGGTGGTAAAGTAGTTGTTTAAGCAGGGGAAATTTCAGTCGCAGACGACTGGTCTTCCTCATTCCACTGCTCCTTGCCCTATCCTAGTAATGCCGAGCATCTGGCTAGGAAGCGACAAGTATAAATTTTTAAGTCCTTGGTTTGACTCGACCACGATTCAAACCTACAACCCCACGATCTACCAACATGGGAGACGGACGGTCTAACTCATTCGGCCATCCCGTCTGGGTGATATGATACTTGAATATAGCCTGCAGGCCTGCGCCACCAGAGTGTCACCTGGCGGCGATCATGGCACAAGTGGCCTGGGAGTCCAATGCCGTGCTCACCTACGTTCCCCGCCTGGCGCCTTCGGAGGCCCGCCAAGCCTTAGCCTTATGCTTTGGGTCAGCTCGGGCCGCCTCCGAAGTGCAGATGAACTGGGAAGGCTCCCTCGACCTCGACGATGTTGACTGACTGTCGTCTCATTGTGGTAAGACATAATAAAACACCCTCATACTCTCACACTGGTCTCCGGCTTCAGCAATTCGAATTGGTGCATAATTTCCATATTGTGTTTGATTCTTAGTAGCCGGCTCGGGCGTGCTTCGACGTGCAGCTGATCGGGGAAGACTCCCTCGATATCTACAATGTCGACTGACTGTCCCTTCGTTGTCCTAAGATGTATAAAAATCATCCGCCATCTCCCACATTGGTCTCTGGCTTTTCTTCTTCGAATCACTCTATTATGACTTTCAGTAAGACTGTCTGAACTATCGCCGCTTTCCCCTTTTTAATATATGAAAAGACCCGTATATTGTTAATATAGTAAAGGACCTATACACTATATATATGAAAAGACCCATGTTTGATAAATATATCAAAATACCCATACAATATTAATATATGAAAATACCCATATATATTAATATGCGAAAAGACCTACATATTATGAATATATAGAAATTCCTATATATTATTAACATATGAAAATATATATTTAGCATTAATTTATGAAAAGACCCATATATTAGGAATATATGAAAAGACCCAGACTTGCGTAATATATGTAAAAACCCATATATTAGTAATATATCAAAATACCTATCCATATATTAATAATATTTGAAAACAAACTGTTTTTAATAATAATAGACAGACGTGTTTCTTTTGCGCACATTTGGTGATCGATGGACTACTGGTTGGCAATCGATCCACGACCAATCGCGGACCGATCGCCAACTGATCATCAACCGATCGCCAAGCAACCTTCCAAACTCTTCGAGAAGTGGGAGGTCGTTCTTGCTAGGATCAGTTGTGCAACTAAACTTGTTTTCGAATAAACATGGCACGAGTGTGGGACCGGTCAGATTGGGGCAACACAACAAAGTTGACATGAGTGTGCAATCACAAGTCGGTACTGTCAGTTTTAATATGACTGTCACTTTTAATATGACTGTCAGTTTTAATATGACTGTCAGTTTTAATATAACCTTTGATCTTCATAGGACATGTAACCCAGCAAACAACCTTTCTCTTTATGGCTAAGCTAGGATTCCATATATGCAGTATGCGAATACAACATGAAATGGAAAAATGAAAAATGGAAATAGCTTTGATTACATATGTTCAACTGCAAATGTAGATGATAAACTATATCCCTACATGTAACATTTGGAGAAGTTCGAACTGACTGCCATTTCCAATGCAACCAGCAAAAAGTCGCCGCATACCTCAGATGCATTCTCATAGCTCACACCATGTATGTGCACTCCTAGCTTTACCAAAGACCCTATCGTGTTATAGAGTCTTCGACTTTACTCAGACGGATTGGGATTCTTTAAAGCTGCATAATACGATGAAAACATTACATTTTCAAAATCAAAACAATTATTTAGTTTTAATTCTATATATTTTGTTGTTGAAGATTTATACTGCCTATTATGGATAAGCCTGAATAGACTTGTTTTCACCATTAGACAGTTTATTGATAGAAAGCCTGAGTCTACACTTTTACCGACCCAAGGGATTTTTAACCTCCCACACCACATAGACATGGTATGAGAGCAACTGGCCTTTGATGACGCTGTAAGTTATCCACAGCGGTGGAAATCCAAATTGGCAGAGGTGGGGGGCACGGGGAATCGAAGCACTGACCTTTAGATTAGGAGTCTGAACTAGAAAAAAGTCAGACACTCTAATAACTGCGCCACAGAGAACACCATATCTAATTGAGGCGCTGATGCACTTATTAAACATGTGTCACATAGAAGGGAATACAACTGATGCAATCTAAGAGAACCTGTTTCTGCAGAAGCCTATGGTGTCAGAATATTGGCATGCTTACCAAAACTAATATACTATATTTGCATTTCAAATATCTCCAAAGTTAGCCATTTTAAATCAGAGTTACTTCAAGCTAATAATGTAAGGTAGGTGCCGTTCTCTGTGGCGGAGTGGTTAGAGTGTCTGACTTGTTTCTAGGTCAGACTCCTAATCTGAGGGTTGGCGGTTCGATTCCCCATACCCCCAGCTTTGCCAATTTGGATTTCCACCGCTGTGTATAAATTACAGCGTCATCAAAGGCCGGTTGCTCTCATACCATGTCTATGTGGTGTGGGAGGTTAAAAATCCCTTGGGTCGGTAAAACTAAAGGTGTAGGCTTGGGCTTTCTATCAACCAGCAGTGCAATGAGGAAGACCAGTCGTCTATGACTGGGATTTCCCCTGCTTGGGACAACTAATGTACCAAAAAAAAATAAAGAGAGACAAATAAGTGTTCACACTTCCTGTCTACCATTCGCTATATCGCTATATTAGAACGATGAACCGATTATGTTTATTTCAGAAAACCATCTGTGCTTTATAATTGTCCTATTAAAATAACAATAATTACGGCGATTTCACCAAAATATTCTACGTTTATATGTCCCCTCCCCCCAGTGCAGCTGTCCAGTCAATGATTGGAAGACTGGTACCCTGGTAACTGGTACCCCGGTGGACTGGTACCCTGGTGCTGACAACATAATTATTCAACTCATGAAGACATTTGTTAGAAAATATAGTGTTATCTTGCGATCAACTTCACAAAACACATTGAAGATTGTTTGTTTGTTTGTTGTTGTTTTACGTCCTAGCAAGATGTCATCAGTAGTTATAAATGTATTAGGTTGGATAAAACACCAAATAGGACCCGCGACCATCATGAATGGTTGAGACTAACCCATTATATTGTCAATGGAAACAAAATGTAAAATGATGAGTCATGTTTACACCAGCGTTTCCCGTTTGGAAAATGGCCGTGTATCCATTGATCATGTAGGCTTGCCAGTGTAATTGTTTATCACACACAATCTACAAATTTGAGTAGTTGTTAGTGATCTGACACACCATTGTTAACAGATAGGTGATAATAATATATCATGTGCTTTTTGCGCAACTTGTGCGTCCTCATTGAACAAAGGGAATAAAGTACAAGTTCGGATTTATATAGAATTTCATTTGGCATTTATATAATGCAATACATTGGCATAATGGATGAATTGATGGAAATATATACCTTGGTCAGGCTTATTGTATTCACAATTTTGTTTCCCCGAAAGGACCACAATATGGGGTGGGTATGGCAGTGTGAAAGCGGTAGTCAACAATTATACTTTTTCAATTTTCTTTCTATAGAACACCAATCGCTGTTTCCATAATTGACCCTCAAATAGACGATTTCCATTACACATCAGCCCTTTCGGGAGAGGTCTTATAAACTAATCAGTTTCGTCATAACCCCATACTATTGGCTGAGTTATGTGTATTTTGAGTTATGTGTATATTGGAATAAGAACAAATGTTGATATTGGCCTAAGTAGATGTTGCTAGTGGTAGTGTGTTGTTCTAAAGATATGGAATATCTGTCAATTGAGGCCTAATGTGCATCAAATTGGTATAGGCCTACTCCAAAAGCATCGCTGACGGCACATGGTAATTCACAACGAAATGAGTAGTATAATGTCTTCTCATTGAAGTTAATTAACAAGACAAATGACAGTTCGAAGGAGGTAACTTACCCTGCCCATTACCATTCCTTTTCGAGTTGTGGGGCTGTGTCGGCAAAAACTAGCGATTGTCTTGACCTCGTAGGTTCATGTCCGGGCAGTGAATAAGGTTTAATCCCGGGGGTGGTTATGATGCCAGCTACTGAAGGAGAGCCGACACTATATCGCGGCAGGCTAGGTTGTGATAAGTGTATCCAATTGATTTCAATTGAAAGCTATATCCCAGTGATATTCAAGTGTCTAGTATATATATATATATACATATATATATATATATATAAATTATATCGATTTTGATTGAAAAATTGAGACCTTTTTGAAATACTACATAACTTATGTATTTCTCCATGGCCATCAACACATTGATTACAGAAACTATGCACACTTAGACTACAACTAATGACCCTGTCACATTACGACGCATCTCGCAAGCAGGCAGCCAATGCGTAACATCACTTTTTTATGTCGAGATGCATCAAACTTGTTGGCGCGGGGGGCACAGTTGGACGTATACATACATATATACATAGCATATGGCCAATGTATTACTAATGTATGGCTAACGTGCCTCCCAGCGAAAACCGCTGGAATTACGCACATGGTATGTTCGCAGAATGCTGGTGAACGTTATATACATTATCCGATCGCCAGAACTATGCCTTATATGTTACATATGTCAAGAGATGGTGGGGAAATGCAAAACGTACTTTAGACTACATTAGACATACGCTTATCCATACATTGTCAGTAAGCGCCTTTGAAGTAGGTCAACGTAGTGCAACATAGTGAACAATGTTTGTCTATCTTATGTCTAATGTACCTCAACATACGCCTAACATATACATAACGTACTGCCAACGTAAAATCCACACGTTGTCGAACGTTGTCGAACGTCGAATGTTTTGTGGATGCACATAACTTTGGCGAGCCCCTGACAAACGACGCCATATCTCGACGAATTTCAATGTACATTGACATAAACCAATGAGCACCTAACACATGCATAATGCATAACAATGTATCCCGACGTATCAGCCAAAAATCACATATGTGGGCGTACGTTTGCGCGATGCGTCATAATGTGACAGCGCAATAAGGTATTGTCAATTGAACGTTCTGTACGTTCTGTATGCGGAGTTGGGAATTGATTGCCCAGGGATTAGCTTCATAGCAGGTCATGTATGGACACATATATGAGGAGTTCAGGCGCAAAACCAAGTAAGTCCATTTTCATGAAAAGTGAGATAACCAATGGAGACACCACTTCTTAGTCCCTATTACCCAATGAGCAAATCAGTTTTGTTTCAAAACCTGGTAAGTCCTATGTTAAATTGGCCTTAAAATAGGGTTTGGTTGCAAAACCTTGTAAGCGCCATTCGAGTTTGTCTGCAAAACCACGTAAGATGTAGCTGGCCAATCAGCTATGGCATGTCAGGTCACATTTTTTTTGTTTTTTTTGTTTTGCCTCGGGTGATTAGTCGACGTTTATGATGGAAACCTATGTTGCAATTGATGAGGATAGTGGTGATGATGAGTAAGCTTATGGTGGAAATTGTGTGTTCTTTGATTCTGCAAGATTTCCATAAGATTAGTCTTTGACAATGGACTTACATGGTTTTGCAAACAAACCGAAAGTGGACTTACTTGGTTTTGCAGAAAAATCAATAAAAGTTGATTAATTAATGAGTTTTGGAATAAAGGTTCATTTATCACTTTCATAGTATTTTGTTCATTGCCCATAACCCTATAATACAAAGAAAAGTGGAATTACTGAGAATTATATTTATGGGCATATACAAATCTTGATTTTAAAACAAAAGAGGTCGGGTGGACTTACTTGGTTTTGCGCCTGAACTCCTCATATATACATACTATATACATATACATATGTACACCTTTTCTTTTATATATGGCATCTGGTGAATAAAATGGGCCTCGTTTTAAGTATAAGTTATTGTAACAATTACCAACACTAGTTCTCGTTATTTTTGTGATAGATGATACAATTTTCACACATGTATATGTATCACTGATTGTAACCTTGTAGGCCTACACACTGCTAAATGTAAGCACAATATTATATATAAGACCGTCATTTAGTCAAATTTCCGGCCGAATGGATACCTGATAGCGACCGCGCCGCCCGAAGTCGCCTCACCCGGGCATTCGGAACCTGATTGTATGCTGTCCTGTGGCACGGGCACCCCAGCCGGGTGAGTACAGGCGGCACGGCGCCCACCAGCCCTATGCGGGCAGGTGATATTAAAGCCCTGCAGCCTAAATAATATGGGCATAACTCGTTATGCAATACGTAACAAACTAGTCAAAACAATGGCAGAAAGACCAACGCTTATGTACTGACTAGAGCAACCTGTTTTAACATAAAAATCACAATATGGGGAAATGAATGTGTAACCAGCGAACAATATTAGTACAATTCTAAAGGCAAATAATAAGTGGCTTATGAAATTTACATCATATGTCACAGAATAATCGTCTTTTGTCTGCTCTTGTAAAGGTAACAATAACTTTTCAATTGGCTCACTTTTATGACATTGTATACTCAAAAATATAGGTCCCACTCAATCAAAATGGATAAACAGTCCTCACGAATATATATAGTGACTTGCCATTAGAAGGTAATGAGAACAAGCATGGCAAAGCGATTGTGCATCTCGACGTGACTGAAATTCAAAACTCTGACATTTCATATATTATATTCTTCATACAGATTGGGAATGCTTTTATTTCATAGTTGTGATAACATTGACAAGAACTTGTTGAAGGGTTGTTGATAAACCGTATCGATATGTCACCTTTCACTATCAGCTAGACAATTGGTGTGGCCTGGCTATGTGACAAATCACACCAACATCAAACGCAGGACCATATAAAAGTCTAAGCCAACAACCCTTGAGCACATCACAAGAAGACTCCGCACCACCAGCATCACTACACAGCTTCGACACTCGGAGGGAAGAACTCATCATCACCAATTGACAACATGGTTTCTGCTGCACAGAAAGCTGCCATCAAGGCATCATGGACTGGAGCCAACCTGCAGGCTGCTGGAACAGCATTCTACGTCCAGTAAGTCATCTCTTTTCTGGTGTAGGCCCTACTCCTAAGCATTGTATTATCAATTGAACTTAGTTGGTTTCCATTTTACCGTAATAGACGAAGACGTTTTTGTAGCATCTGGGCAGGAGCAACTAAGAAAGTATTAGAACAGAAAACCCTCCTTCCATTGCATACTGCATTGATACTCAGTACCTTTTCGTTCATCCATTAAATTTTAACTTAGCTACTCAATCCTGATTGTGTACTCATGAAGCAAATATCATTATGTTTAAGTTAAGACTAAATGGGTATCTAAATATTGCGAATATGGAATTGAAACTTCAGAAAGGTAAGTTGTTAATTGGGAGTATGCTGAAACACAAATCACACAGATCCTGGAAATAAGTACTTATTAAATTCTGGCCAGATGGTTGTGTATGGTTGGTGGCTGATAACTGGGTATGCTAAAATATTGGCAAAGGGATTTCATTTTTTGGAGTCAGAACCATTTCTTTCTAAGCAGATGAACATATTGTCTTAGGGTCACACTTGTGTATCATTGAAAGAGTCTGGATCGACTAACCTCTGAGGCACAGTAACACATAGACAGGAAGACAAGTGTGGGTTGATTGCATTAGGGAGCCAAGATAGTTTAAAGGTTATGATGCTCACGACAAAATGGCAAAAGCATGGGTTTGGCTTGAGATCCATGTTGGGTATGATATCCCCTTGGTTTGCAAAGCCAGCATGACACTGGCTCCATATTCAGAATATTCTACATAATAAATGTTGTATGGTGTTGAACCTGCCCTGCATATTAATTAATATCTATACCTATACCGACAGGTGTTTAATCGTGAGCATTAAGGGACTAGCAGATGTATATTATTCAGAAAGTGTGTAACTCGGGGGGATTAGGGTCATAGTCTGTTCTGATTTCACAACAAAGGAACCATATATATACATATATATATACACACATATATATACATATATATATACATATACATATATTTATATATGAACCCATGGTAGGTTGACTGCACCAGCAAGCCTATATAGTCTAATGATTCGGACACTTGCTCCAGGATGGCGGAAGTGTTTTTTTTAGTTCCACTCTAGGTGCAATGTTCCCATTGTTTGCAACATCGAGAGACCATAATTCTCAGATTGATGGTTATTTATATTTATTATGGGGAGGACTAGAAACAGTGTTGCCTTGAGGAAATACATATCCAAAATGACCAAATACAGACATTTATATATGTTGTGTGCCATGACCATTATTGCTTAGATTATGTATTTAAATTAAGTATTCCTGCAGGTACCTTATTCGTCCCATCTTGTTTGTATGAATATGTAAATGGTAACTGACAGTTAATCTTAACTGTGCTTTTTCACCTAGCCTTGCTGCTGATGCCCCAGCTGTATATGCCATCTTCAACATGGGTTCAGATCCACGAGGTGCCAAAGCACTGGCCCAGGGACTCAGAGTGATGCAGTTTGTTAATGAATGTGTACACAGTATTGATGACATGGCTGCCGTTCAAGCAAAGATTGACGTGCTTGCCCATCGCCACACTGGTTATGGTGTCAAGAAAGGAGACTTTGCGGTGAGTGGATAGTCTTTGCTGCAAAGTAGAAATTGTCCATATTGCTCCGGTAATATGGGTAATTTGGGACCGAGTCGGAGCTGACCCAACCCTATCCCCCCCACTCCCCTACGTCGCCCCCACCTCCCCTCCTATCCTTCATAGGCCTCCCCAGCCTCCCTACAGGTGGCGCTAGCAGAGTGCACCAGCTGTTGCCAGGAACCAGCGACACCCGTGACGTCACTTCCCCCCTCCTTGTCCACCGACACAGCGGCCCTTCACCTGCAGACACCGGACCGACACAACCTCCCCACCCTATTCTCCAGACACTACGCCACCATGGCTGACCTCCAAGACTACAAGCAGTTCACCATGCCTCCACGTAAAAGCACCCGACAAGCCGTAGCGGCCGAGACCTCCAACGCCACCGATGACGCAGCAATGACACGCACCCCGTGTCAATGTGGCTGACCCCGATCGGTCGTCACACAAAACCCATCACTGAACAACGATGACCAGACCGAAGATGGGTCCACAGTGGCGCAGATCACCCTGCTACGCCAGTCCGTGGCCGAATCGATCAGCCAGCAAGCCACATACGCCAAGGCAATGGCGGACCGAGTGCAAGCCTTGAAGTCGACCAGACGCAGTAAGCGGACGACGAGCAGCTCACCTGAGGTCAGGCACGTTACAAAATGGAGGAGACGGGATGCCACCGAATCCCCTCAATCGCCAACGACACCACGTGTTCGCTGGTCACACGACGCCTCCGACGACTCCAGCCACAGCAGCAAGCGTAACAACAAGGGACGACAGGACCCTTACCCATCCGAGGAGCGGAGCATATGGCACAGGAGCAGCCCAGCGTGCCACACCATCTCCCCATCGTCTAGCAAGGATGACTCCCGACACCGGGAATTTGTGAAAGCCATCCTCGACTCCAATGCCGATGGACGCCCCAAGAACTGAGGTAGGACCCAGTTCCTCCCCCATACCTATGTTATACGCGACGAGAAGAAAGGCAAAGTAGGGCTGGGGTAGAGTAACTGGCATGAATATATGTCCGCCCTGTCCCACATGAGGAAAGACCCAAAGGTGCCGCAACATTGGATAAAGCCCATGTTGGAACATCAAGACCAGATATTTGACATAGCAGAATAATGGCAATGGGACAAGTGTCTAACGTGGTCCCCCATGATTGACGAAGGTAGTCTCGCCAAAGGATGGCGGGATGAACAGGCGATAAAAGACCTGCAGAGAGGAGCCTGCCTGGCCGGATTACAAAAGGAGGAGCAAATGTGCTCAGCCCACTCCAAACTGCCAAACCGCAACCACAACAGACATGACGACCAGTCGGCCGCCACAACAACCCCATACAAAAGACCCAAATTCACCCTTGAGACAGATGGCTGCCCCTACCACAGGTGGAACTGGGGAACCGACTGCGGGTTCACAGCATCACACAGGCCAGGCAACAAGCAATATGCACACGTGTGCGCCTGGTGCGGCAATAAATACAGAAAATCGAACCCGCACCGTGAACAGGAGTGCAACAACAAGAAACGACAGCTGGATCGAAAGGCAGCGGCACTCGAGATGGACGATGCACAAAACCGGATTTTCGCTAGACGGCCTGGGTGACGCGAGAACAAAATGCCACCTGATACATATCACAGAGGCCACAACAGAGCGCCCGCCGACCAACCTGCACCAACAACACACACGCGAGTAATGAACAGGCCGCACCTACAAAGCTTCCCGCCAAAACACCACGTGAGGACACTGAGCCACCCCCACCCCTTCCCGCCAACTCAAGATGCAGCCACGCTGGCCACCCACACCCACCCACCCACACCCACCCACCCACACACAGATGCGCGCAACCGACCTGGCGAGCAGCTCGCCGCACCATCCCACCCACGTCTCTAACGACCATTACCGACAAGGACGCGCCTCAGATATCCCACTGGAATGACTGTTGACCGCCGCCCCGGACACTAATCGCACGCCGAGCGGCACGCCGGAACGACCATTAACCGCCATTGGAGACCCTAATAGTACTTACACCGCCGCACGACACAGAGGCGCCCCCAACGGCCACAGCCGGAATGACCAGATAACGGTCAGGATGCAACATGTGTTGGCCACGGACGGTGGCCCCCCACCCAATTAAGCTGCATCCCCCCCCCCGACCTATCCAGATAGCGGCACAGACACTAGCACCCACCATCAACCGCCCGACCCTACGCCTGCCTCCGACCAAAACTTCACCCCCCTCAACCCCCCAACATCCCCCCACAAAGCAAGACACCACAACCCCAACCCCCACTCACCCTTACCCCACCCCCACACCCCAATCCAGCAGACAACCCGACAACGCCCAAGCCCACCACACCGCCCCCACACACCACCACGCCCCACCCCACATCTCACCCTGACTCACCCCTCTCAAGCCTGAGCCGTGGGCAACACCACCACGGCCACAACACCCAACCCACCCACACTGACAAGACACCCCCCCCCCCCCTTCCCGCATTCACCCACCATCACGCCCAGCCTCGCAATACGTCAGTGGTGGTACGAGATGAGCCGACACAAACCACGGTTGCATGTGTACAGCCACACGGTCAGCACGTGACCCACGGCCAACAAGATAACGACGGATGCAACAGCAATGACACCGAACCACCGGATGCACTCCTCACATACCACCAGTGCAAGCACGCCACGGAGGACATAGACGACATGACGGACGACTGCATTTACCGCCGCGACCCGGGCACTCTCAACTTTATTTGTTTGAGGCCCGGGTCATGACCAGACTCCACACCTATTTGCCCCGTAAGCCCTAGATTCCCCGTTATTGACCATATGGCAACTGAACTATTGCCCCTATTGACTTCCCCTATTGACTTCCCCCTCCAAGACCTATACCCTGATCCAACCTACGTAAAACAACAACAAACAAACATCCAACCTATCTGACCCGCCCCACATGGACTCATTATGCACCTGTCATTATACATACTTTTCTACAATTGTCTAACCTCTACTACTCTCTTTACCTATTGTTCACACTGATTACCTATTATCGTTATGATCTCCAATACATTCCATACTATAGCTCTGTGTTGTGTCATGAATTGTGATGAGGTGATATTGTTTTCAATGGAGAGAGCCCTATATTCTGAATACCTCAGTGGTGACAACACAATATCAGTCCTGAATGAAATGAAGTTTTATGAATAACATTTGTACAAATGATCTTCTACATTTCTTGATATAATAATTCTGCCCTACAATTATTCGGATCATGCTGGAAATCACATGTGATTTGTACTGTTGCATGAACCTTACATCTTTGTTCATTGAATTTGTTTTCTATGAATTTACAGCCTGCAAGAGGATCTTTCCTGTCTGGACTGGCTGATGCTCTGGGGGCCAATTTCACCGCTGATGCAAGGGGTGCCTGGGGCGCTTTCTATGACTTCATTGTGGCTGGTCTTTCTGCATTCCTGCTTTCTGATGCACAGAAAGCTGACATCAAGGCCTCATGGGCTGGGGCCAACATGCAAGCAGCTGGAACAGGATTCTATGTTCAGTAAGAGAATACTTAGGCCACATAATTTCTTTACTTTCTCTTACATTTAATGTTTTGATGAAAGTTGAGTGGTTTTGATATACAATACTTTAATGAGACTATTTAGAAAGTGCTTCATTGCAGCATAATAACTACTCTCTCGGTCCTCGATCCATTGTCAATCCTTGAAGTATTCACTTAAGATAATTCAATTCACTAAATTTTAATTCTAAATGTTTCCCTATTTTTTTTAAAACCAGCCTTGCTGCCCAAGCCCCTGCTGTATATGTCAAGTTCAACTTGGGTGCAGACCCGCATGGTGCCAAGTCACAAGCCCAGGGACTCAGAGTGATGCAGTTTGTTAATCAATGTGTGAACAGCATTGATAACATGGCAATTGTTCAGGCCAAGATTGATGCACTAGCCCAGCGCCACATCAGCTACAATGTAAAGAAGTCAGACTTTGTGGTAAGTAGGTACACAATTCTTAAGCTAGTACATAAGTGTGAATACTGTCCTTAATGTTTCTACTGCATGGGATGGAATTAATCTGCAAGCTAGCATTATAATGAGTAAGTATGGCAGTACACTGAGTACCTTTGCTGTGAAGGTGAGGCACTAGACAAGAGGCACTTATGTTTAACATTGCACAACAAAAAATGTTAAACACCAGTTGGATCTGAACCCAATACATAATGTGTACAAGACCAGTTCTCTACCCATGGGCTACACACGCTTCGCTGGCTCACTTGGCTGGGTGAATGAGTGACAGCTTAATTACACCTCAATTAAACCAAAAGTAGGTCACTGTAAGATGAATAACAATGGACGTACTGCACAACGTACAGGATACGTTGAAATTACAGGAATATTACATGCACCACCTGGTGTTGGAATGAGCATCACTACAAGGGCCAAGACTACATCCCTTCAAGTACATCACTTTTTGTCTTCCAGGATATTACGCACATTTAATAATTTTATGAAATTCTCTTAATTTGTAGCCTGCCAAGCCATGTTTCCTAGCAGGACTGGCTGATGGTCTGGGTGGCAAGTTCACTACTGATGCCAGGGCTGCCTGGGCTGCATTATATGATGTCATTGTTGCTGGTCTCGGCACATATCTGGTTTCTTCAGCACAGAAATCTGCCATCAAGACCTCGTGGCTAGGAGCCGACCTGCAGCATGCCGGAACAGGATTCTATGTCCAGTAAGATAGTTCTTAATCAATATGGACCAAGAGCATAAATTTACGAAAGCCATAGTCAACTTCCTCCCCAAGTACTACCTATTTTAATGAAGGCCATGACACAGTAACTGACTTCAGTGTATGTTCTCATCAGTGCGATCCTGTTATTGAAGCTGTGAAATTGAAAACAATTCCAGATCCGTTCATTTTCTTTCACTAGTCTGGCTGCTGATGTCCCTGCAGCATATGAGGCGTTCAATCTGGGTGAAGACCCCAATGGTGCCAAAGCTCAAGCCCAGGGACTGAAGGTGATGCAGTTTGTTGATGATTGTGTGAAGAGCATTGATAACATGGCTGCCGTCAAGGATAAGATTGAGGCCCTAGCCCATCGTCACACTGGTTATCCAGCTAAAAAGGAATACTTTGGGGTGAGTCACTGTGCTATATAAGACGTTGTACTGTAGCTGCCTTTCATGTACAGGCATACATCTGGACTCAAGTCATGATTGATAACAAAGCGTGAATGTTGACTAAGACCTGAGGCAATATGAGAAGTCTTTATTAAATGAAGTAGTCACCTTTAATTGGATTATTTCCTCAACATAATTGATAAAAAAATAAGCTTCTTATGTGTATTATCTTTACATTGCATCACTTTGCTTAATTACTCACTATATCACATTGCATATAGTTGCTTAGGTAAATGTTCTTTTTTTTAATTTTGTAGCCTGCAAAAGCATGCTTCCTCGCAGGCCTGGAAGAAGGTCTTGGTGTCAATTTCACTGCTGAAGCCAGAGATGCATGGGCAGCATTTTATGACATCATCGCTATTGGTCTCTGCCAATTTCTAGTTTCGGACAGCCAGAAAGCTGCAATTACAACGTCATGGGCTGGAGTTGCCCTCCAGGCTGTTGGAACAACATTCTATGTCAAGTAAGATAATCACAGACCCATTTCTTTTGACTTTGACTAGTAACTTATTGATTTCTAACATAAGGAAATTCAATGTTCTTTTTCAAGACATTGTTCCTGAAAGTATCAAGTCCATTGTGAGGCCATTGGAAAAATGTAGATCACCTATCCATATATAATTTACAAACATCTTCATGTTTATCCATTGTAAACACCTCCTTTGACCAATGCTCCACAAGCTATCCAATAAAACTCATAAATGTACTGAAATATTGATAAGCCATCACTGTAATTCATGTTCTTAGACAGAACCCTTGTGCTGAATCAGGTTTTTCAGGTAGTTATAGAATATGAAATATGATTGGTTATTCATGATTAATTCTGAACATTTCCCATATTCCACTAGCCTCGCGAGAGATGTCCCTGATGTGTATGCTGTCTTCAACCTGGGTGCAGATCCCCACGGTGCCAAATCACAGGCCCAGGGTCTCAAAGTGATGCAGTTTGTTGACACCTGCGTGAGCAGCATTCAGGACATGTCTGCTGTTCTAGCAAAGATTGATGTACTCGCCCTGCGTCACACCAACTATGGTGCCAAGAAGGCACACTTCCCAGTAAGTAGATATATGCATCAATATAGCTCATGCTGGTACTTGTAGAATTTGCTTCTCATTCGATAAAAAAGCATCCATGTCCTAATCATTTGCAATTGTGACTCATTCTGTTTGATATCTACTGCATTATTGTTAATCGAAAATCATCACACTTGATGCCATCTGTGGTGCCTTTATTGCTGGTGGCTATTATTCATAATGCCATGTAATTATGTACCACTTAATAGCTCTGCATATAGCTCTTCAGTCGAATGCGTTTGAACCTACACATTGAACCTACTCAATCGATGTCTTTCGTTTGCTTTTTGCAGCTTGCAAAGGCCTCCTTCCTGGCAGCACTTTCTGAACATCTGGGGACCAAGTTCAATGATGAGGCTGGGGCTGCCTGGGCTGTCTTCTACGATGTCATTGCCTCAGGACTTGCTGCGCACCTGTCTTAAACTTACGCTCTCAGATATTTAATTCAACTTAAAAGAATGTTTTTTTCTCAACTTGGTTTATGCAAATAAATTTAATAAACATAAAAGAATGTACTTTTCTTATTTATTCAGTTTATAATATCATTTACATGGCTTGGAATGGCATTTCAGAACTCTAGATCTCTAGATTTAACAATTTCTTGGGGAGGGGGCAACACGCCCAGACCTCCCTAGTGCCTCTCACCTTTGGCAGTCCTTCATTCCAAGAATTTAGCTGACCCACAAGCAAATCTGCTACCATAAGCAAAATTCATCCCTATGGCGCCAAAACTAATATGACCTACATTTGGTTGTACTTGAAGGGACTCCGGTTTTAGCCTTTGAATGCAAGACAAGCGAAGTAGACTGGTGTCTATGCCAACATATTTCTGGTTTGTATGTTACCTAGATGATTTGGTAGGCATCATTGCATAGATAGGTTTTGAAATATATACTATGTTATAAAGACACGATTATTAGAATCCCCAATGAAAAATTAGATGACATATTAAAGGAATGTAATTCTTCGGTGACTGGAATGAATGTTTCAAACACAATCTTTCATAGGAGAACTGAAACATATAGCCAAATGTTAAGCATTATTTGTGAGGTTATTTATTGAGTCTCCCAGTCAAGCTGTCTTCCAATCTCTCTGTATCCATGTGTCTCTGTGTCCCTATGTCTCTGTGTCCCTGTGTGTATATGTCCCTATGTCTCTGTGTCCCTGTCTTACAGCCTCCAAGCCTCGGAGCCTCCGAGCATCCCAGCCTCTCAGCCTCCCAGCCTCCCAGCCTCCCAGCCTCCCAGGCTCCCAGCCTCCCTGTCTCCCAATTTTATCGATGATAATAAAACCATTTACTTTCATCTAGAATTGTATCTATCTTGACCACAAATTATTTGAATGTGAGCTATATAAATTCATAAGTGTATATTAACACATAATTAACCACGCAAACAAGGAGCCCATGTTATGGATTTTTAATGACAACAAGCAATGTATAAGTAAGAACAGTAAGAAAATTTGGTGGGACAGTTTGAATGTTCGACTCAGACCCTCAGCCCTCTGCATGTGAATGTTTGTTTGTAGGGTTGGGTGGGCGGCTGTGTGTATGGTCGGCTAAGCTGCTCGTCTGACTGCCAGGTTGGTAGTGAGTGAGAGGGTTGTGAGCTGCTCTTATATATAGGTCCTGTGACGTCATAATCTCGGGGGTGCGAGATCGTGACGTCATAGTCTTGCGGGCTAGGTTCTGAGTGAAGCCGGCAGGGGAAATGCAGGGGGAACACTCCAGGAGGCGCCACGGTAGGGCTCCTCGTTCGCGTGCAAATTATCCATGTTGGCGAACCATCATGAACAATTAACCACGCGAACAAGGAGCCCCGTGTAATGGATATTTATTGACAACAAGCAATGTATAAGTAAGTAGGGTAAGAAAGTTTGGTAGGACAGTTTGAATGTTTGACTCAGGCCCTCAACCAGATAATGTGAGGGCCTGTGTTGTTGAGGAGAAGGCGGACTTGGGGACGTAGGTATAGATGGCAGATGAGCGCCAGTTTCTGAGGTTCCGGACCTCTTCCAATGAGGCCCCGGCCTTCATGCATGCCTGGGCCCCTCCCCTTCGGAGGTTGTGTAGCGCGTAAGAGTTGGGGTCGGGGAGGTGTGTGGCGCGCATGGCTCCTCTGAGGACAGCCAACAAGGTGGTTGCGGCCAGTGGGGATCCGTCGAGGAGTAGGAAGGCCAGTGCGTGCAGAGGTGGGGGCTAGGTCGTCTTGGAGGCTCGCCAGGCTCTGACCGGGCAGAGAGAGGGTCGGGGCCCCGGCCGGATGGCGATGTAGAAGGCGTCTGCCGGAGAGCTGGTGGTCTTGGTCGAGCGAATGTGGAGGACGAGGTGAGTCCTTGCATCGTGAATGTCCCGGGCCCCGATGGTGTGGCCCGGGTCGCCCTTCCGCCCGGTGACGAGGAGGTTCCCTTGTCTGAGGAGCATGGAGTAGGCTATTAGTAGGGCTGCGGTCATGACCCTAGCCCCGGGGCCCGCCGCCCAGAAGCGCGTGACGATGTGGTGGAGGAGTTCTGGTGTGATTGGTGGAGCCTGGACCGGCCGATGGTTGGATGACCTCACTACCCTGCGCTTGACGACCGAGACCGTGTAGGTGTCAAATGCTGATGTTGTTCCACCAACGAGGCTGACCCACGTTCGGGCTCCACTGAAGTAGTTGAGGACTGCGGACGGGGATATCAGGTCACGGTCAAGGGCCACGAGGAGGCCCATTAGGTCGTACTGTGAGGGCCTGCGAGGATCGTAGTGGCGGTCACGCAAATGTTGGAGGTAATGCGAGACCTGCCGGTTCTTTTTGCGCCAGGTCCCCGCCGCCAGTCCTGCGTTGAAGAGTGCGGCAATCCGGCCCTGGTCGTCATTGCGCGAGGCTGGGGATAGAAAGCAGATATTACTATCCCCAGTCTAAATGGCATTTGGGATAACAGTGTTAGCGTGCCTGACTCTGACCCGCTTTAAGTCTAGTCGGCAGCATATTGTGTCCGCCTTCTCTTGGGCGGCGGGGTCGAAAGGGGCCCTGCTCAGGGCGTCGGCAAGCACTAGGTCTTTGCCTGGCTTATGGAGGATCTGGATCTCGGTTGAGTGTAGGGCGGCGAATCTCCAGAGCTCCCTCGGGCAGGCGCAGAGCACTGGGTCCCTTCCGGCTCCAGATGCGAGTACCGATTGCGAGGTCTGGTTGTCGGTATTAATTACGATCACAAAGTCTTGCGGCTTGAGGGGGGCAAGGGTGTGGAGTGCGACAACCAGGTTGATGGCCTCCAGCCTGTTTATGTGGTGCCCGCTTTCTTTGAAGTCTTCAGGGTATGCCTCCGAGTAGTACGCCTCTTGGGAGTGCGCCCCTCCGGCCTGGAGGGAGGAGTCACACTCGATGACCCATGGTGTTTTAGGAGGGGCTTTCAGGAGCACCACGCCATTGGTGGTCCTTGCGTAGTCGGCAAACCACACCAGGTCGCGGGTGAGCTCTGTGGTGACTGGGTGTCTGCCGGTGCGGGGGTTCTCTCGGAGAGTGGCTAGTATCCGATTCATGAAACGTTGAGCCGGGGTGATTCACCTGGCGACCTATTGAAGTTGCCCGACGACTCGCTGTAGGGCCGCTCTTGTTATCTTTGGCGACGCCGCCACGTCGTTGCACTCCTTGATCACATCCGCGAGTTTATCGTCCGGGATGCACACGGTCATCTGATCGGTGCATATCTCGTTCCCGAGCCACTGGATACAATGGGTGGGTGGGGTGCATTTGGTGGGTGAGAGGGCCAGGCCCAGTGCCACCATGATTTTCAGCATGTCAACATATGCGGCGTCGGCAGCCTTCTTTGTGGCCGCTACCCCGACGAAGTCGTCGAGGTAGCATAGGGCGAAGTGCCCTCTTTTCCGGAGTAAGTAGGTTACGGCATTGGTAGTGCGGGCGCACGCCAGTGCGGAGGTCCTGCACCCGAATGTCATAAGTGTATATTAACCCATAATTGGTTGTATGCTTTTTACATTATATGTAAAACCGTAGTAGTCTGAACATGAGCTCTACTATCACGCGGTAGCAGCGGAGACTACGCCATACACCCACGCAGTACCATTACACTGCGCCAGGTGGCGGCACGGGTAGCCACCGGTCAGACCCCAACTGGGCTGACCTCTACTGCATGTGGCTGACCCCCCCCCCCCCCCCCCCACCCCCCCACCCACACCTATAGAGTCGATGTGGGATCTGGCGAGTCAGGGGGCGGGTCAGACAACTACTGACGCCGCGGAGAGCAGATGTTTCAATAAACCAAGGGTGAAGCGTACACTGAATTGAATCTTGGTGTTCTTCCGTGTGTGACTGCGAGAGTGGGAGTCGGAGGGCCGTGGGCCATTACAAAAGCAATGTTTGAATAAAAAACAACAAATCTTGCTGTGAAAATGGCATATGGTGCCGACATGGTGTAAAGAAACACCAATCAATCAATCAATCAGTCTCCCTGACGCCCTGTCTCCCACCCATGTCTATTCACCTGTTTGTCAATAACACTATCCACCTCCCACCAACTTACACACAGGATGTTCCTGTTATAATACATAAACTAGCATCTACTCTTTTGACAGCGGATGAACCTGGTCATTTGAAGGGGGTAGTGATGGCTATGAGGCAAGAAGAAGGGGAAACAATAGCTGCATCCTGTCAGTGGTTTACGACTGCAGCAGCGAAAGGCTGGGATCTTCCAACTGCAGTTTTTGGTACTGACACCTTCGAATTTTCTTGTTACTTGTGTAATGAAGCACACATGATCAGGTTGGAGAGCTTACCTCAGTTCAGCTACAGTGGTTAGACTACCTCATTTGACCCCTGGTTCAATTACCAAGGTCGAATTTGATATAGGATTAATGTGCAGGTTCACAAATATGGTTGTGGCACAATGAGTTGTGGGATGTTTTCATATTAGAATACATCACTAAAAAGCGAAAAATTATTTCTAATTTCCTGAATATTTCCAAGATATTTAGTTGGGACCAGCTTGAGTTGATTGATTGAGTGGTGTTTGTTTTTTGTTCAAACCATCGCTTTTACATGTAAAAGCAGACAATCAATGATGTGCTAATAGACACTCATAAAATTAGAAAGCTCACAATCATATATTTGTGGTCAAGGGAAACAAATTCCCATAGAAAAAGAAAAGTTTTAATAATAATTGATAGAATTTATTTTGTAAACTATATGAGGTGGTACAGTCCAGCTGCCCTCAAAAAGGCTAAATGTTTTCTTGTCATGCATACTGTCTGCAGTGTAGAATTGTTTGCGCAGGTCCAAAAAATCAATGCAACTTAGTAAAATGTCTTTGAGTGTCAGCGGAGACTGACACCCAATACATCCAGGGGGAGGTTCCCCCTTGAGCAGAAAAGCATGTGTAAGCCACGAGTGGCCAATACGGCAATGGCTAAGGACCACTGGGTCCCGCTGACCTCCCACATGAGTCTGTGGTGGTTTTCCCACAGATGGTTCAATTTCTTTAAGTTTATTAATGTTTTCATCCCATTCATGTTGCTATTTGGATTTTATGTGGGTGGCTATTAGTGGTTTCAGATCAGAGTGAGGGATCAGACAGGGTTCAAGATCACAGTTCAGGGCCTGCTTTGCAACCCGATCAGGTCGTTTGTTTCCTTGTATGCCGGCATGGACCAGCTTGAATAAATTAACAGTGAATATTAGGAAATAATTCATTAGTTACAACAAATGGCTACAGGCCAGAATTGACCATGATAGTACTCTGTTGGTATCGCAGTAAATCCCAAACAATAGAGCACCTAGAGTCAACCATGGGGGTATATATGCTGGTCTGTGGCCCACTCACATACTTCCACTTGCCACTGGGGGAGGTCCTGAGGGAACTGTTGTACATCATTTAGATATATTTTGTCCATACCAATATATATATATACATAATAATAAATTCACTGTGATTATGCATCTGATGTATAATCACTACAATTATGTTTTTTTTTGCTGGTAGAAGAACATTAAGGAAAACTTACCTTAAATATTATTGTATTTATATTTTATTTATTTTATTGTTGGTTATCACTTTTATTTCTATTCATATTATTTAAGGCAAGGCCGGTACCGTTAGGCCCGGCGCCGGGAGAACGGGAAGCCCGGTGATGCGGATTCCGAGGGACACCAGTTTGCCAGGGACACTTCCATTCAAATGCATTGTTAACGGCCGTGAGCAAATCTTCATACAGAAAAAGTCAAATATCTCCCAAATTACACCATCTAGAAACAAATTGTGTGGTACACATATAGAAAACATCTTTACCATAAAGTCTATATTAAATTTATAAGGTTATGGTTCTTGAATTCTATTAATTTTGAATAAAACAAACGTTTTGTACTGCGCATACCATCAAACTCAAGGCATTGTCAATGGTCGTGAGCAATGTTCATACAGAAAATACAGAAGAAGTCAAATATTTCTCAAATTACACCATCTAGAAACAAATCGTGTGATACACATATAGAAAACATCTTTACCAAAAACATTATATTAAATTTATAAGGGTAGTGACGATGCTGTTTGATTTTGACGCATGTCCAGAAGCGATGTGTCCCTTGCAAACTGGCATCCCTGGGAAACCACAACACCGGCTCAGGGAGACCGGGAGGCACAGCACATGGAGGCTGAGAGTACCAGCGCCAGGAGGCCCAGAGTCCCGGTGCCAGGAGGCCGGGAGTTTCAGCACTGAGTCGTATATATATAGACCAATATACATGCACATATATGCATATATGCATCCATATACTGACCTACATACATATATCTATAAACAAATACACACATATATGCATTATATATATATAGAAATCAATTATACACACATATATATATATATATGTACATGTATGCGGATATACACATACATCTATATATATACATATAAATGCTTATATACACATATATCTATTCATATATTTGTGGATTGTTATGATTAATGACAGAAACAAACAACTATATGTGTTTCCATATATGTGTATGTATGCATGTATATGTATTCATATGAATACATGTATATATATATATATATATATATATTTATATATATAGATATATATATATATATGAATGTATATAAAACTGGCTAGGTAAGGAAAGGGGGTAGAGAGACAACGGAGTAGTGGGGGGAACGTTCTTTATTTTTGCTGTGAAGGCCCTTGGCCGAGCAAAATAATAGCCAACCAAAAATCCCCCCCAACTACTAGTCGTTAAGTCTCAGCTGGGCCAGGAAAGGGGAAACCCTGAGGTCATTGACAATCTGCACCTGCAGCGGCGATCTCAAGTAGGCATAGACCGTCTCACTGGCCCAGTCGCCCCTCACCTTAATCTCTTCAATCGTAGTCCCACACATGGCAAGATATGTTGCCCCACCCTGGCGAAGGGCGTGTGACATAAAATGACTCCCCATAACCTGCCCTGCTTGCGAAAAGCTTAAGCATTGACTGATAGAACCGATAAGGCATCAGCTTAGAACTGAAAACTCAGCAGGGAACCTGAAGCCAAAGTCATCGTGGGCTGCGGGGATCTCATCAAAATGTCTTTTTGGTCCAAAACACAGCGCAAAGTTCCTGGTTACAGCAGTTGGCAACTGGTATCTCGAGCACCTGTTCAGCAAACTGTATAGTCTTACAACGTCTTACACGAACCAGCAACCTCCAGTCGAAAAATGGAAAATCTGAACGTCTGCTTGTGGCCTCTGAGTCAGTAACCTGGCTCTTCCTAAGTAGTGCACGAAAGGATAACAACATTGTAGCCCGCCAGGCCGCATGACCCGGATTTAAGGTCAGGCCAGCAAAGATTTGACACAACATATGGGGGAACATTTCAATCGCCATCCAAAACAGCTTTCGTAGGTAACCCACTATTTCACGTGAGCGGGAGCGGCCTTGGTAAGAGCGGCCTGAGTTAAGAGCGGCCTGCGTTAAGAGTGGCCTGTACCACCGCACTATCAGTGACAAACAGTATCGAGCTCCCCCTCCCAATTAGGGGCCCAGCATATGGCTGCCTCGAAGGCAGCAGCCATTTCCTTCACATTAATATGAGCCGTGACCAAGCCCCCCCTCGGGTGTGACATGGCGGTGCCCGGCATAACCCTGTAAAATGTTATCATCGTATAATAACAGGGAGGTGCTCGCCACGTTGAGCACCCCATGCTACTACAAAAATCTTCCCCTTCATATCACCTGCAATGCAGTCATACTAAACCAATAGTATCAACTTATCAACCAACACTAACCAATACTAAGGAAGAAAGGAAGGCAAGTCACACAGTTAGACAGTGAGGGTGTTGTGCTTTAATGACACCAACTCCTGCTCACCTACCAGTGACCCATCAACCTAACCCCTCACCTTCTACTGTCCACACTATGTCTCATTATCAACTTAGCCTGTATACTGAAAGCAGTGCCATAGCCCATGGGACTGTGTATACGATATAGCGATATAGCGAATGGTAGACAGGAAGTGTGAACACTTATTTGTCTCTCTTTTTTGTTGTTGGTACATTAGTTGTCCCAAGCAGGGGAAATCCCAGTCACAGACAACTGGTCTTCCCCACTCCACTGCTAGTCAATAGAAAGCCCGAGCCTACACTTTTACCGACCCAAGGGATTTTTAACCTCCCACACCACATAGACACGGCATGAGAGCAACCGGCCTTTGATGATGCCTTCAGTTATACACAGCGGTGGAAATCCAAATTGGCAGAGCTGGGGGCATGGGGAATCGAACCGCCGACCCTCAGATTAGGAGTCTGACCTAGAAAAAATCAGACACTCTAACCACTCCGCCACAGAGAACACCACAATACGCTCAATTTGAATAGGTGAATTTGGCTAGCATCAGACAAAGTCTTTGGGTTTCCTACTCAAGAGTAGGTCTGTCTCACCCAAGAGCCAGGAGTAGAGTGGTCCCTCTCCAGAGTGTCTGGAGAAGTTTCTTGAATAATAAATTAGAATGAGACTTGTGTGGCCATGATAGGCCAAGGGGGGTCAGGTGGCCGGATCTCCCACAGACAGCCAATCAGACACTCCCCTACAGACTGGTCAGTGCAATGCCCTAATATGGGTGAGTTGCCACCCAAACCAGCCTGCAGGGTGTGGCTCTAAGGAATGTGGTATGGCTGGTGCGCTTGGCCCTGGGTCCGGTAGGGGCAGGTAGTTGAATCCAGTTACAATTAGATATATATATGTATATAGCAAAAATGTCCTTTTTCTCCAATTGCATTCTTTATGAATACATAGAGGAACATTTCATCAACCTTGAACTGCTTCATATATAAGAACATCTCTTCATTACTTTAGGCATCATGCACGAACATATATCTCCCATAGTTCATATCACATAGGCCTATATATGGTTATTTGTTTGTTTGTTGTTGGTTTACATCCTAGCAACATCTAAGGTTATATCAGGATGGGTTATTTATATGTACATGCATGTATATGTATACATATGAATATATATATATGCATACATGTATAGATATGAAATTCCGCGTTTCCCATATGAAATCCTACTATGAAATCCTAGGTTTGCGGGCCCCCACATTTATGCGGGGTTTCGAAAGCTATTGAAATGGCCGATCCAGCTAGGTGGCACACAGAGTTATGACTCTTTTCACAGTTGGCTCTCATGTCATTGGCTGTACTGCCTAACAGGGCTATACTGCCCTGATATCCTGTTTAGTGCATACGGTTCATAACTCCCCTTCCGTCCCTTCTATCTGCTATAAATTATACATTAGAGCTTACCCCATAGTAGACACAACACACAACACAACACACAATCCGCATTCAGCACCAGCCAAAAGCAGAAGATAAGATATACTGAATGCTTAGTTTTATTCAGTTATATGTTTTTAGATACATACAAGTGTGGATGATACCGGCCTCCTTATTGGCTATTCATCATCATCATGCTGTCGGTCGCGATGCGACAAAGACTGCTTTCATTACCCGACTGCCGCTCTCCATTTAGCTCTCTGCTGCGAGAGTTCCGTCCATGAGTCGGTCTTAATGTCTCTCAGCTTCAGGTTTCTCTTGATGGTATCTTTGAACCGGAGACGGCGGGACCCTCTCTTTCTGTAGCCAAAAGACAGTTGAGAATAGAGGATCTGCTTTGGTAGCCTGTCTGATGACATCCTCATGAGGTGTCCAGTCCACCAGAGATTCTTTTTGATCAGAAGATCTTCCATAGAGGGCAGCCCCATCCGTTCGAGTATTTCCTTATTTGTCACTTTGTCCTTCCAGGTTAGCCTCTAGGTGCAATATTTCCCATTTTCATCACCCCCACGACAATACCATCAAGAGAAACCTGAAGCTGAGAGACATTAAGACCGACTCATGGACGCAACTCTCACAGCAGAGCGCTAAATGGAGAGCGGCAGTCAAGTAATGAAAGCAGTCTTTGTCGCATCGCGACCGACAGCATGATGATGATGATGATATGCATATGTCTATCTAGATATATACATTAGATACCTGTAGATATGTATCTACATACATATATATTTACATATATATGCATATATTTATCTAGATATATACAGTATATACCTCTAGATATGTATATACACACATATATATGTACATGTATATGCATGTAATTATCTAGATATATACAGTATATACCTGTTGATATGTATCTACATACATATATATGTGCATGTATATGCATATATATATCTAGATATATACATTATATACCTGTATATATGTATCTACATACATATATATTTACATGTATATGCATATATCTGAAGTGGGCGAGACTGCTAGCCTGATGGCATTCACGGGCGTGCACCGATTAACCCGTATTTGGGAATACGGGCTACTCGCCATGGCAGACCGCGAATGCCCAAACATTCACGGGCGACGGGGTTTCCGGCCGTAAAGCGTTGCTAGGAGACGCGAATTGCGACTCGCCTGGCAACGAAAGGAGGTCGGGCGTTCGGGGCCAGACCGATCAGACGTACTTTGTGACGCTCTGATGTTTTAGCCGAGATTTAGGCCTATTTCATCTAAATTCCAAAGTGTTTCACATTAAACTGTAGGGGAAGGGTTGATAACATGTTTCTACACTATGTACGTTACTCGAATGTTAGTTTGGCTAAGAATAAACAAAGCCGTGAGCTCTTGGAAAAGTAAATTGGAACGTTCCTTGCATTCTTTACTGTCCTCCAGTTTTCTATGGAGTAAACCGCTATGGTCGAATCTAACATTGGAATATTTTATATATATAATTAAGGGCCTTGAGCCTAACTAGGCCTTACGCAGCTACTTAGCCCATCTGCGGGGAGATTGGAACAGACATATTAACGGAATTAACGTATAGATCTTCTTGGCTAAAATAAGACATTAACGTAGGCTGATTATCAGTGACAGTAGCAGAGACACTAGCGCCTCTGCTTAGTTCTGGATCAATTCAAACATATCAAATACACCGTAAGGCGAGTAGACCAGCCAGTAGTGGACACCATTAAATAATCGCTTTGTACTAAACATATTACGGGCGGAGGCAAACCTCCGTATTTAGGCGATACTCTGGCTAGCCGACTTTAGCCCGAGAAGTACACCGACAGACACGGACTACCTGCAGACGGGACGAGGGGCAGCAGCGGCCCGCGGCCGGCCCGAGAAATTCACATGGAAATAATTATATAAATTAACACGAAGGCTTGCCTTTAGCGGGGGCGGAATAGCCCGACGGTTAAATATCTATCTAGACGTATACAGTATATACATGTATATATGCATATACATACATATGTATTTACATGTATATGCATATATCTATCTAGATATATACATTATATACCTGTATATATGTATCTACATACATCTATTTACATACATATTATCCATCACGAAGATACCACATACCATGTATATTATTAGTGCAATATAACTTTAAAATGAGCATACTAGTGTTCCTGCATTAAAGATTACTGCATCACATATTGCATACCAGTCATTCAATTGTTACCAAAAACTGCCCAAAAAAGGTTCCACACTTCAGGTTGTCAGTGACAACTCCACTTACAGCTGAGCTCACTGAGTGTGAATGTGTCAGAGCTTATGTCCCTTGGAATAGGTGTGATAGTTAATGCCACAGGGGACTGGATCTACATACTTCTGAAGGCACAGACCACACACCAGTCAACTTGGTGTAAAGTCGCCGGCTGGTGGTGTGGGTGGTGTGGACAAGCCAAGAGAAATCAATACAGGTAATGAAGGAAAGTAGGTAAAGAGTGAAAGTAGGAGAGTGAGACTCCTTGATATATTATCTTATATAGGTTTCTAGAATCCAAGATGGCAGTGGTCACATGGGTTGATCTACCAATCAGAGTTCAATATGTTGTATCCAAGGCCTTGTTATGCTGGCTACAGTGCCTTGTGGTGGCCAGTGATCCATAAATAACACCATGGGGGGAGGAGTATGTGAGGTGACTCCTCCAAAGACTATCTAAGAAGTGACACTCCTCCAAAGACTATCTTACTATACAATTTCTATACCTAATGAGTAATAGTTTACCAATTCCACATATCCCTCATATGCCTTTGGATTTTATATATTACTATTTACCATTATATTGACAAGTTGCAATTTATTATAGTAGTTTCACATATATCCTCATGCCATTAGATCGGAAAATTTTACATTGGTACTGGAGTACTACTGTGCAGCATCTGACACAGTCATTCCTACATTTAGAAACACTGGTAAGTTATTTTCACCTGATATTGCAATATAATTGATATATAAATGTGTATATATAAATGAATGTGTATTATGCATGCATGTATATGTAAATATATAAATATGTATGTATGTATGCATATGTGTATCTATATATATATTTATGTTTGTATATGTATGGATGTATGAATATGTGTATATATATATATATATGTTAGTATATGTATATGTATATGTATGTATATATATGCATATATATCTATATGCATATATTTATGTGCATATGTATATAGGTCTAGATATATGGGTCGTTTTATGGTAAATGAAGTCAATGTGATTTTCAGTATGTAATGGTAAAAACAATTATGGAAAGAGTAGAGGAGGTATTTTCTTTATAGAACTGGAAAAAGAAAAAAGCCAACATTTTCATTCCAAAAATATTGTATTTTAAAGGCATGAATTTGTGACATTAAGTTTCCCTCCACCACCTCCCAAATATTTGCATAGAAATAAAAGGTACTAACCAAAAGTCAAATAAATCAAATGTAAATGCAATAATATGTTGGCTAATGTTTCTGTTGGTTTCAGTATCAGCAAGAAAAATTATATACATGGTGCTTATGTCTAAGATGTATAATCACAGTGAATGATATATTATGTAAATATATATTTCTACACAAAAATATATCTAAATGATGAACAACAATTCCCAAAGGACCTCCCCCAGTGGCAAGTGGAAGTATGTGAGTGGGCCACAGACCACCATATACCCCCATGGTTGACCGAGGTGCCCTATTGTTTGGGAGTTATTGCTACACCAACAGGGTACTATCATGGGCAGTTCTGGCCTGTAGCCATTTGTTGTAACAATACATGATTTCCTAATATTCACTGTTAATTTACTCAATCCGGTCCCAACTAAATGTCCTGGAAATATTCAGGAAATTAGATATAATTCTAGTGATGTATTCCAATATGAAAACATCCCAAAACTCAGTGTGTAACAGCCAAAACTGTCAAACTCCACATTACTCTTATAACAAATTCGACCTTGGTAATTAACTCGGTGGTCAAATAACCACCATAGTTAAAACGAGGTAAGCTCTCCAACCTGATGATGCACGATTGTCCATATAAAATAAAATAACTTTTGGGTAACGTCAACATGAGCAGTACTACACCGTTGGGAAACTAGAAAGCACACTTGATGCATGTCGTTCGATTAAAATTGAATTTGATGGGATTAATTTATCGGGTCTTGTAGACTCAGGCACAGCTAAGAGTTTGATACACTTGTCTGTGTTCCAGTCTTTGATTGACATCGGTGTATCCGATGGGCAATTGTACCCAGGTAGTAGATTGAGATCTCAGGCAGGACATCTATAGCCGTGTTCACACAGGCAATGTAAATCGATTGTATAGTTTGGGTTACATTTCGCGTGTGAACGGGCGTGTGAGTCGAATTAGGGCTGAATCGATTTCTGTGATCAGGATACTGTAAACCACTTGTGGAGGTCGATTACGTGAGTCGATTTCTGTGAATCGATTTATTTTGCCCATGTGGACGTACTGAGGCGGATTAAGGACGTCACCTTAGTTTGTTGACTTTCCGGTTGATCAAAAGTGCATATTATATAATTTAGTCTATGAAACCGCTAGCTGGGCACAGATATTTTGTTCATCATTTATTTTAATGTTTTCATTGACCAGCAGAAGTGTTGATCGTTCCAAACCAATACGATTCAGTCCATACATATCTAGGTCAAACCCACTCTCTCGTGGTGACGTCGCCTAACTGAAAACTGGCGCTGGTCAGACTGGACTTGGTCATGCATTGATATCGATTTCTGGCCCAAGTACTGCCCGTGTGAACGGGCGTCTAAATTGATTCATATGATTCGCCTTGTCTAAATCGCTTTACATTTTCCCCGTGTGAACACGACTTAATTCCTACTGTAGGAATTGTTATGTATTGTGCTGCCATAGGAATTGTTATGTATTGTGGGCACCGGGAACCAGCGGGCCGACACAAGGGACCAGTGTAGTCAACGGCTCATCTAATAAAGCATTGTTTAACGAGACATCAACGCGTGCAGTTGTTCTCTACTCAATCACATCACATGGTGTCAGAGGCGGAACCTTAGACGGGCATGTCTCTACCAGGTTTGAAACCACCTGGACCATTGAATTTGGAGTACAATCTTTCCGCTAATTGGAAGACATGGATTCAGGCTTTCAACATATACACTACTGCAGGAGGAGTGCAGAGCAGGAGCGAGAAAGTTCAATATTGCATGTTTCTGCATGTTGCCGGCGCGGAGGCACAAGAGGTTCATCAAGCTATGAGGTTCACTGCAGGCGATATCGACAAGCTGAAATCGCTGAAAGAGGCATTCAGGGAGTACTGTGAAGGTAAAACGAACATCACAGTGACTCGGTATAAGTTTAATACCTACAACCAGGGACAGTATAAAATGGACACGTATGTGTGGGAGCTGCGACATCGCATTGGGCATTGTGAATATGGCAAATTGGAGGAGTCATTATTGCGTGACAGGCCTGTCAGCGGAATTAGGTGTGACACGCTGAGAGATTGGTTGCTCCAAACGCCGAAACTGACATTACAGGGGCCAAATGTAAGAGTCCGGGTTAGGGCTCGTAACCCACGCGTCATGCGGATTTCCCGGGTTAGCGGCCAAACTGTCAATGTATGTGCACGGGTTAGGTTACAGCCTCGAGGGTTAACGTTGTCTTCACTAACTCCAACTTGAGCCTGGGATAACGTCCGGGTTAGGCACCAACTCGGGCCAAATCTATTCAAGGCGATCATATTTAACACAATTACATACGCAATAAGTGAAATTTGATCAATTTAACCCTAAATTCGAAGCGTTATTAAGGCTACCGCCGCATTGGCGGCGATATTAATCGCCGAACGTAATGTAAACAAATCGCCGCCGCATCGACGTCGCGTTCCATACTGGCGGCGGCGGCGATTTGTTGACTGTACGATCGTCGATTCGAAAATATAACTATTAATATCGCCGCCAATGCGGCGGTAGCCTTAATAACGCTTCGAATTTAGGGTTAAATTGATCAAATTTCACTTATTGCGTGTGTAATTGTGTTAAATATGATCGCATTTAATATATTTGAGCCTAATATATGGCTACAAATGCAGAGGGATTTCCCAAATCTATAAATAACTGAAACGTTAGCTAACCCACGCGCGCTTTGGACTGATACATCCCCGTGACACATATATTAACGCCGACAGTAGCTATCCCGCCAGCCGCCCTTAACTCTGCAGCCGAAAAATCATTTCTACCATTGAATTGAATGCATGTAGATGTCTAGTCTACAGCTCCGTCAGACACAAACCATATCCTAGAAAGTAGTTATTAAACAACTGGCCTGCAAACCTGACGTCATGTTGACTCCTGAGTGCAGGACCAGACCAATCTAGTACCACAGCTGTCCAGCGTTGAAAACAAGCACCCTCACGGGAGCTTATACGTTATGGGCAGAATAAAAAACTTGTCACAAAAAAAAAGAAGAAAAAAAGTGGCTCTTACATTTGGCCCCAGGTGTGTGAAGAAATGTGCCGATTGAGTGAGCATCATGCGAAGCAGCTCACCACTGACAGTAAGGAATACACATTGGATTTGTTGCGGCAGCATGAACCAGCACTACAGGCAGTGCGAGAAGCTGGTTTGCAGCGGCAGTATGACAATTGGATGCAAGCTCGAGCTAATCGGGAGCAGCAGAACCGGAACAGTCGCATCCAACCAAAATGCGGTTGATGTGTTATTTTAGGTTTTGGAAAATATATATTTCCTCGGACCATGCGACTTTAATGCTCTGTGGAAAAGGTATATTCTCCCACCAATGTAATCCATTAAAGTTGCATAGTCCGATGATTTTAAATTTCTGTCATTTTCTGAGATAACAAAATTAGGTTGATCGTTATAATCGACCTTACTTTAGTTTGAATTAACTTTTATTTAAAATGATTAACTTTTAAGATATTTGAAGTGCAAACGTGCCTAATTAATTTTGGCAAGTACGCCAAATCTCTGGCACCATAGTTTTCTACAGTAACATATTCTATTAACTTCTCACGGTATTCCCTTCTCTCTGGCGACAAATGTTTACTAAGTGCTTAAGTATGTAAGTCAGATATGTAGCATCAAACTTAGATAATTGTTTTGGTTTTGAAAATTTGATGTTTTCATTGGACTATGCCGCTTTAAGTTTATGTAATTATACTGGACTGAGTGACCTAGAATGAGGTCATCCTAGGACCCTATTGTAAAATAATCCGACATGTTAGGTCCGGTTCATATAATAAATAATAATTTAAATAAATTACAAAATATCTCCTTTTCACGAAACTCATGTGAAGCATTAAGAAATCTGTTCTAATCATATTTCAATCATCCAGTTATTTCTATAATATAATAATATTCCAATTGTATAATTGGCCCTATAACACCTCTCTAATAATACCTAATTCATTCTATCATGTTTGTAACTACATATGCATAATATTCAAACTGAGTTGTGAAACCATGGTACATTATGTATATTAAGTGAAGTGATAATTAATATCAGATTGTTCTAAAGTTCTACATCAAATATAACCACTGGAGATAAGAACTCTGGAAAATTATTACTGTATTGGTATATTTACATGTATTACTGAATTGAAGTCTGTTGGTATTATGTATTGTATAAAGGGAGGTAAATGCTGAAACTAAGGACAGCATATACAGTTGCTGCAGACTGTGGTTTCTTCACCCAGACAAATAGTCTGTGAAGAAACCACAGAATGGGTGCAATAATTAAGTTAAGAAACTGAGATATGTGTGCCTGTAATGGCATGATTTACAGATGCCTGTATCTGAGGTGACAATGCATGGGGGCTGTCTGTGTGTGTGAGAGTGTTTGCAGGACCTGCCAAATCCAGGTGTCAGGCTGGAGGTGGAGTGTGTGTGTGTGATGAGCCCTCCCTGCCCCATCTGGTGGCAGTTTGCTGAACTAAAGATGATGCAATATGTAATTATCAAAGTACGGCATGTAGAAACTCCTACTATTTTGGAGTTGTCCCAATCTAAGGGACTGGTGACCACTGGTGTTATGTTATGTACATATACATAGGGTTGATAATCCCATGTAAGTGTGATTGGTGAACTTGATGGAAAACTATGTATCTGACTTGAGGAGGGTGGGTTGGCCCCCCACCCCCTTACCCAGCAGCAGCACTGACTGGAGGCGTTCAGCCAATGAAATGCCATGTTACTGTCTCTGACTGAGGAGACTCCCAGCAACTGTGTACCTATATTTTAAATGTGTTCTATCTGAATAAAAGTGCTGGGCAGGGGGTGTGGCAGGCAGATGACCTGGAGACAGCACAGCAGGAGGAGCCAGACACCCCTCCCTACTAGACTTTACCACACTTAATTTCTTTTGGGTTACTATTTCTTGGAACTGACATAGTAAGCAGATATAATAAGCGGATATAGTAAGCAGATATAGTAAGCAGCTATAGTAAGCTTGAGTAATATCATACATTAGTCCTTTACGGCCCCCAAACACAGAAGTTAGTGTTCTATTTCCTATAAAGATTCTAGCGTGTAAGATACTGCTAGTTAACACTATGTTAGACATGATAGAATTGGGTGAGTAGTTGATCTGGAAACATGGATATGCTAATTGGGTCAGTGATTGACGTACATATATACCATGACCCCGATGTAAATCACTGATATAGGGAGCATAGTCAAACACTATTAAAGTTGCATAGTTCGATGGTTTTGAGCTTCTGCAATTTTCTGAGATAAATACATTAAGGTGATTGTTATAATCGACTTTACTTTAGTTTGAAGTAACTTATATCTTAAACGGATAACTTTAGAGATATTTGAAATGAAAGCATATCAAATTAATGTTGGCAAGCACATTGCAGTTCTGAGTCCATAGGCTTCAGCACTAAGACATTCTATTAAATTTGCTTAGTATCCCCCTTTTATGCAATAAGAAATGCTTAATGTGCTTGGATATGTAGGATCAAATCCAGGTAAGTTGGTTGGTTGTTGAAGTTTTACATCCTGGCAACATCTAAGGTCATATCTGACGGGTACCGACTTGTGACAATGCGCACACATGCCAACTTTATAGTGCTGCCCCAGTGGGAAATCAGGCTGCCAGCACCATGACCCAATATCCCACTCAGTCACATTATCCTGACACTGAGCTAACCAGTCCTTGCCCTATCCTATTAATGCCGAGCGCCAAGCTAGAAAGCGAAAAGTATCAATTTGATAATTCATTGGTTTGACTTGACCAGGAACTCAACTCCCGACCTTCCGCACGCGATGCCCGGGCTCTACCGAATCGGCCACCCAGGTAAGTACTTTGCTTTTGCTTTTATCGGACTATGCCGCTTTAAGAGGGACACTGTGCATGTTCTATGTAAACAGGCTCTGGTGAATTTGATGCGGTGATAACTCCAGTAAAGGAACTGGTGACAAATGCCAGGGATTGGTGAACATTCGGTCGGTGTCATAGTTTAGAAAGGTACTCGGTTTAAACCGAATTATTCGCAATGCGAATGCGCATGCAGTTCTGCCTGATTGAGAGTGTACCCATGTTTAATAACTTGTTAATTGCTTGTTAACTTGTTAGTGCAGAGGATAATATATGCTATCAAGCATAACATATTCACTACAATGATTCCTGAAGGAATCCTTGCTTGTCTTGCCTTACATTTCCAGATAACTCCCTCAATAGCTCGGAATTCAGACAAGATTTTAGGCTTGCCATTCGACTTTGACGCATGCACATTGCAGAAAAATCCAGTTTAAACCGGATACCCTTTTAAGTCGTGACACCGGCACACAGTGGGGCTCGGGGCGGGTGAAGCAGAGCCAAACTAGAAAGTTGGACGCAAGTCAATGGACCAACAACGTAGGTCACTGACACCGTGGGAAGTATATGGTGGCGCCACCAAGTGGCCAGCGGAGGAACCACAAGGCACAAGGGCTCAACTCTGGAATTTGGAAGCGAGTGTCAAGTTTGTATAGCATTGTGGTTTAATGCAATGATTATTGAACCATCACGTCCATAGGTAGTACAACATGACTGATTTGGAATTTCTATTCTATTTGGTGATCTTGGATCTTATCTAATGCATTAATTCTGAAGTTCTAACCAGAACACAAGTTATTGCTATTGTCGTCAGAGGGCTGGTTGGTAAATAATATCATCTATTTCTTGAAGATGTATACTGCCGATCATGGATAAGTCTGAATAGATTTGTTTCCACCATTAGACAGTATGCTGATAGAAAGCCGGAGCCTAAACTGTTACCGACCCAAGGGATTTTAGCCTACAACACCACATAGACATGGTATTAGAGCATTGGGACTTTGATGATCCTGTAAGTTATACACAACGGACTAGTCCGATGAAGCATGGCATTTTCAAAACCAAAACAATTATCTCAAATTGATTCTACATATTTATCTTAGGTAATGATGCAGTTCTTAATCATTTGTTGCTACATAGAATGGTATACTGAGTCAATTTAATAGAACCTGTTAGTGCTGAATGCTATGGTGTCAGTGTTTTGACAAGCTTGCCAAAACTAAATTGACATTTTTACACTTTAAGTATCTCAAAACTTAACCATTTAAAATAAAAGTTACCTCAAACTAACATAAGATAGGCTATAACAATCAATTCAATATATTTATCTCAGATAAATGGCAGAAACTCAAAACCATCTGACTATGCAACTTTAATGAAGTTAGTTTGGTGTGTTTGTTGTTGTTTTACGTCCTAGCAACATCTAAGGTCATATCAGGCTGGGTACCGACTTGTGACAGTGCCCACTCATTGTGACTATATAATGCTGCTCCACTGGGAGACCAGTCCGCCATCACCATGATCTGATATCCCACTCAGTCACATTATCCTGAAACTGGCCCAACCAGTTCTTGCCCTGTCCTAATAATGCCAAGCGCCTGGCTCGGAAGTGACAAGTATCAATTTTTAGGTCATTGGTTTGACTCGACCATGGTTCGAACCCACGATCCCATGGTCTACCAACATGGGAGACGGACGCTCCTTACTGAAGTTAGCAAAGAGACACAATCAGACAATCCTACTCCTAGTGGGCTGCAATGTTAAGGTTTGATGACACATGTACTGACATGCGAGAATATCAAGCCAAAGATTAGAACTTACATTTTGGTCATTACAAAGCGAACACCCTAACCATTAGACTATCTAGGCTCCCTGATACAATCCACCTACACACCTACCTGTGTATGTGGTATTGTACCTGGGGAGGTGAGTGCAGCTCACTGCACTTATTCCCCTGCTATCGTAAGTCTCATTCTTACAATTACAAATATCCGGGTAGCACACTTCCATTAGCTACCCGGGGCAGATTCAACACCACTCCATGCTCAGCATGTACAGCATCCTGGTCTCGGCACCAGTGTTAAACCATTCAGCACTCAGCATGTACAGCATCCTTGTCATGGTGCCAGTGTACAACCATTCAGCACTCAGCATGTACACCATCCTGGTCGCGGCACCAGTGTAAAACCATTCAGCTCTCAGCATGTACAGCATCCTGGTCATGGCACCAGTATAAAACCTTTCAGCACTCAGCATGTACAGCATCCTGGTCACAGCACCAGTGTAAAACCATTCAGCACTCAGCGTGTACAGCATCCTGGTCATGGCGCCGGTGTAAAACCATTCAGCACTCAGCATGTACAGCATCCTGGTCACGGCACCAGGGTAAAACCATTCAGCACTCAGCATGTACAGCATCCTGGTCGCGGCACCAGTGTACAACCATTCAATACTCAGCATGTACAGCATCCTGGTCACAGCACCAGTGTACAACCATTCAATACTCAGCATGTACAGCATCCTGGTCATGGAACAAGTGTAACACCATTCAGCACTCAGCTTCTACAGCATCCTGGTCACGGCACCAGTGTAAAACCATTCAGCGCTCAGCATGTACAGTATCCTGGTCATGGAACCAGTGTAAAACCATTCAGCACTCAGCCAATATCCGTCCAACCTTCTCTCAAATGCTTCTACAGTTGGTGCTTCAACCACTCAGTCTGGGCGACTGTTCCATGGATCTGTCACAGGAAAGAAAAATGAGTGCTTCCTGACCTCAAGTATGGGCTTCTCCTTCAAGATGTGTTTGGTTGTTTGTTGTTTTACATCCTAGAAAAATCTAAGATCATATCAGGATGGGTACCGAATTGTGACAGTACGCACTCATGGCAACTTTATAGTGCTGTCCCACTGGGAAACCATGCTGCCAGCACCATGACCCAATATCCCACTCAGTCACATTATCCTGACACTGAGCTAACCAGTCCTTGTCCTATCCTAATAGTGCTGAGCGCCAGGCTAGGAAGTGACAAGTCTCAATGTTTAAGTCATTGGTTTGACTCGAGCAGGGCTCGAAGCCACAACCCCACGATCTACCAGCACAGGAGACGGGCGCTCTAACTCATTCGGCCATTCCGTCTGGTCCTCTTTCAGATCTTATACCTGTGACCTCTGGTGTTACTGTTTGATTGGAGGTTGAACAAACCTGTTGTGACACTGTCTAACCCACTCAGTCACATTATCCTGACACGGAGCTAACCAGTCTTTGCCGTATCCTAATAATGCTGAAGACATCAACATTGAAGCTTACTTGCCTGGTGCTTGACATTGCTGGAGTCCGGCAAGGATCGGTTGACTCAGTGTCGAGATAACATGTCTGAGTTGGATATCGTGTCCTGATGTGGTGGCACTACATCCCAGTAGGACAGCAGCAGCACCATGAGTGTGCACTGTCACAATTTGGTACCCATCGTAATAGGGCCTTGAACAATAATAGGAGGTGAAACCCCAATTACTCACTGCCAACACAGCTAACATTTGCAAATAACATTAGCTTCCATTATGCCATTAATAAGTTCTGCAAGTTTGCTAGGAAAATATTGTAATTTGGTTAATTTTTAACCGTATTTAATTGTGCATGTTACACCGTAACATGTATAATTCATCACAACAACTGATCTCTGGAGTAACCACGTAAACTATAACCATAGCAATCACCAGTTCTCCTGCCGAGAACCAGTGAAGCTCTAGCTATCCTAGTATTACGTCAGGATTATACTATGATCAACTGTGATCTTGAACCGTCTCTGATCCCTCACTCTGATCTGAAATCACTAATAGCCACCCACATAAAACCCAAATGGCAACATGAGTGCGATGAAAACATTAATAAACTAAAAGAAATTGAACCATCTGTGGGAAAGCCACCACAGACTCATGCGGGAGGTCGGCGGGACCAAGTGGTCCTTAGCCGCTGCCGTATTGGCCACTCGTGGCTTACACATGCTTTTCTGCTCAAGGGGGAACCTCCTCCTGAATGTATTGGGTGTCAGTCCCTGCTGACACTCAAAGACATTTGACTAAGTTGCGTTGATTTGTTGGCCATACGCCAACAATTCTACACTGCAGACAGTAGGGCCTATGCATGACCTTTTTACTAAGGTAAAACAGGAAAACATTTTAGCCTTTTTGATCGCAGCTGGACTGTGTACCACCTCATATAGTTTACTAAATAGATTCTATCAATTATTAATAACACTTTTCTTTTTCTATGGGAATTTGTTTCCCTTGACCACAAATATATGATTGTGAGCTTTCTAATTTAATGAGTGTCTATTGGCACATAATTGATTGTCTGCTTTTACATGTAAAAGCGATGGTTTGAACAAAAATCAAACATTTCTTGCCGTGAATATGGCCTATGCTGCAGACACGGCGTAAAGCAACCACCAATCAATCAATCAATCAATCCTTTCCATAGTAACTAGCCTTAACTTAATAGAAACAATCTCTACACGCTAGTTCCTGAGTTAAATCCCTCAATCCTGATAGTATTATAGTAACACCCGCCGGAAACTGGCTAGTGTCAGCTATCCTAGCAATGTGTCACAAAAATGCAAGATGACCCACTCTCCATAGTAACTTAATGCAGTCACCGTAATAACAATTACAAAATTTCATAGTGACATAGTCAATGTGGTATTCCTTCACATCAATTTAGTCAGTTATTCACTTGAGCTCAAACAGATAACAGTCAACTGACACAGAATTCCTTACCTCCCACCCTGCCTACAGTCTTGTCATATTGGCCGAGTGTCAGAGTCTAAATTTCAGTCTTTCAGTATTTCTGTACATGTAATTAAACTATTAAAAACCTGTCCATTATCCTTGATAGGGACGATCTAGACATGTTTGCTAGCTACAGGCTGTCTGCAGTTTCCATATACTATAGTTTCCATATACAATGTGTGACTGGTTATCTTGATGCGCGAAAAGGAAGAAGGCAAGGCGGGGGTGGAAATAAGGTGTTTATTTACGCCTCAGACAGACAGAGTATACAGAGGAAACAAGCTCATAAGGAGCAACAGTGTAAGTAAATAAGCAATAAATGGAAGAAAGTAAAGAGGCTCATGAGGAGCAATACAGGAGGAGGGCTCAGGAGGAGCAGCGAGGAAATGTACATGATGAATAAAAGTAAGAAAGTTCAGGCAGAGTAAAAAAGTCTGTAGGTGTTCTGTGAGGGGGTGCCGAGGAGCCCTCCACCGCTGGAAGAGAAGAGTGTATAAGGAGTGTAGGGTGGGTGGGTGGTGGAAAAAGGCAGAGAGCTGGGAGACAGCAGGAGGGCGAGTGCCTGAGGGAGGCCGGCGGGCGACCTTATAAGGGAAGGAGGAAGGGCGACAGCAGGTGAGGTGTGAATGCTGCCGGCCCGGGGGAGGGCGAGAGGTGGCGAGCAGCGGGCGTCGGGTGAGGCGCGAGTGCTGCGCGACACGGGGGGCGGGGGAGGTGGCGGCGCGGCGCGCCATCTGCCGAGGTGAGAAGGCAGCGCGACAGCGCGGGGCGGGGGAGGGTCTCTTCCTCTCCTCGCATCAAACGCAATGCTTCGCATTACGACCAAAGTTGCATAGTCCGATGGTTTTACGTTTTGGTAATTTTTCTGAGATAAATATATTAAATCGATCGTTCTAATCTATCTTATTTCAGGTTGAAGTAACTTTGATTTTAAATGGATCAATTTTGAGATATTTGAAATTCAATCATGCAAACTTAGTTTTGGCAAGCATGCCAAAACTCTCACAGCATAGGCTTCAACAGTAACAGGTTCTATCAACTTGTCTCAATGTTCCCTTCTATGTGGCAATAAATGTTTAATATGTGCATCAATATCTAAGTTAGATATGTAGAGTCAAATCTATATCATTATTTTGGTTTTGAAAAGTTGATGCTTCATCGGACTATGCAGCTTTAAGGTCACTCTATATAATCCAGCTGTATATACATTGTTGTTGAAAGATATATCCACTCTTTATAAGAGTTAACTGGTCTTTAAACCCACTGTTTTCTATTATCTTCAGAGTTAAGGTATCTATGTCAGTAAAAAGCTGTCTATGCTGCACACGTCGTGTTAATTTCACTAGTCTGGTACTAATAACTGTTGGTCCACTGAATGTATGTTGTTGTGTTATGAATTATGAAAGAAAAGAACAAAATCGTTTATTAAACAGGATACCATGGAATCGAGGATTTCCTACGTCAATCCTCTGTCAAAGAAGTCATTCTGAGTGAAGAACATAAGTTGACGGATTGGTATATTCTTTTATTTCTGTTAGGAAAAGCATGTGTACAGAGCATAGCATATTGTGACGTTTTGTGAATAGCATTAAGCATACACAATTCTGTATATAATATTCTTCAATCATTTAAAAAACCGACACAGACCAAGTCCTCAGATTTCAGGAACTTCTATAAGGCGATGTTCTATAAGTCTAGACAATTTGCAGCAAATTGAAAAATACATGACACTGGTCTGAGGGATAATGGAGAACGGATCGGGGTCACATGGGTCAAACGGGTCACAAGGGTCACAGTAGTCAACAGGGCCACAAGAGTGACAGGGGTGACAATAGTGACAGGGGTCACACGGGCCACAGTGATCACAAGGGTTACGGGGTCACAGGGATCACAAGGGTGACACGGGTCACAAGGGCGACATGGTTCACAAGAGTTACAGGGGTCACAAGGGTGACAGGGGTCACAAGGGTGAGAGTGGTCACAAGGGTCACGGGGGTCACAAGGGTGACAGGGGTCATAAGGGTGAGAGGGGTCACAAGTGCCACAGTGGTCACACGGGTCACATGGGTCACTCCTCAGAGCTGGTACGCTGAATTAGGGTAAAACAAAACACAGTCAACTCTGACACTAACGGCCTCTGTCAATAACAAATCTCTTTCAATAACAGCAACAAGTGCTGGTCCCGTCACGGCACCCCTTTAATTTAATAGGATTCCCTCTGTGTCTAGCTGACAAGTGCCTTATGTGGACAATGGGCCATTTTTTCACCTCAATCAATCAATAGTTCCGTCCTCTAGTCGAGGGTTGGATGCAATGGTTCTCCACTTGTCCCGATGGTGTGCTGTTCTGATAGACTGTGAATAATTCAAGCCTGTCCACTGTGAAATATTTGTAAACCATGATGTTCTTGGTCTCCCTCTCCCTCTGCTGCCATTCACCTTCCCTTCCAACAATGTACGGTATATTGAACTCTGACGAATGATGTGGCCAAAATAAATAAGTTTCTTTGTCTGTATAGTGGCAAACAAGCTTTTCTTATTTTTAATTTTTCTGAGAACTTCTTTGTTGGTGATCTTCTTTGTCCATGATATTTTCATCATCCTTCGATAAGTCCACATCTCAAATGCTGCTAAACGTTTGTACATTTTCTTAGAGATTGTCCATGTCTCAGCCCCATACATTAGAGTAGACCACACATAACACTGAAGAATACGCTTCCTTGTTTGTATTAATATCTTACTTGATGTTAACACTCTATACATTTTGGAGAATGTTGTTTGGGCTATTGTTATCCTTCTTTTAATTTCACCTATTTGATCAATATTCCCTATCAATAACGACATGCCATATAGTTATGACTAATTGTACAAATGACCAATTGTACAAATGACAAATTGCACCAATGACAAATTGTAGAAGTGTTGGATAGTGGAAATGACTAATTGTACACATGAAAAATTGTAGAAATAACTTTGTAAGGAACATCCTAGTCAGTCAAGTATAAAAGAAAAACATTGGTTTCAACCCATTCCGTCAGTCAGTCTCTGCCTATAACGGAACGGATTTCTCTCTCTAACGATATCTTGCTCCAGTCCCATGGGTGTCCGTTATAGACAGAGTAAGCTGCAGTACAAAGTGCACAGATTTACAAGCATCAAAGACCAGGCCCAGTCAGCCCCTGCTACTGCTAAGTACTTAGTTAAAATGAATGGCCAAAGTCTGTTCAGCGAGTGGTTTATTCGGGCATCAAGATTCGTGGTTTAAGTGGAGTCACACTTTGTTTGTTTGTTTAATGACCCGAGTACAAAAGGTAAACATAGGCTTTTGAGGGTGAAAGGGGAGTCACACTAAGAGGATCGCTTTCTTCATTGCGTCATCCTTTACTCACAGCCATGTAGTTGGTGAAATAAGTTCAAACGCTTCACATAAATAAATTGTTAGTAAATTGTCCTGAGTATAGGTTAGTTATGCTCACCATATTTCTGTTTTCATTTCTCTGTTTGGTTGCGTAACGACTCCCCAACACAACAGGTAAACATCAGCTATTGGGGTTCAAAGGGGGGTCACACTAACACTAGTAACAGGGTGTAAAATATTCTGATAATTGGCTGAGGGGGGAAACGGAAATCCTCTATTATTATTCTGTGTGGCGGGCCAAGAGTGTGTGTATATGTATCTTGTGTATATATATATGGCTTGGCCCATGCTTGAGGGCAGGTAATTACCTGGATAGCACACAGCCATTGGGCCAACGTTGGCTATTGGTCGCACCGTCGCCACATATTTGCCACAGTCGGGCCACCATCGGGCCGACGGTGATGGCCCGCCGCTGGCTTTCAACCATTTTGCACATTTGGGCCACCGTTGAGCCACCGTCGGGCCGAAGGTGATGGCCGCCACTGGTTTTCAATCGTTTTGCACATTTGGGCTACCGTCGAGCCAACATTGGGCCAATGGTGGTGGGTGGTCCGCCGCTGGTTTCAAACATTTTGCACATTTGGGCAACCGTCGATCCACCGTTGGGCTGACGGTCAGGGCCCGCCGCTGGGTTTCAATCTTTTGCACATCTGGGCCACCATCGAGCCAATGTCGGGCCGACGGTGGTGACCCGTGCATGCGCAGTTCTTTAAATTTGATTTCCGGTTCGAGTCGCCAACGGAGCACAGGCGATCGTTGAGCAGCATTTTTTTCTACAAATAACTCCAGAAATCGCAGGAATTTTAAGGAATTATTTAACAGGTTTGTTTATTCATATCTTTAGATTATTTTGTAAAAGTTTTGTAATTTATTACGACATATTCATGGAATAATTCGTGTTAATACGATTTGAATTATCCGGTACAGAATGTTGATGAAGCACGGCCATCTTGTTTTTTTCCGAAAACATTAGTTCTATCATATCTGTTTTGCAGGTGGGGATTTCGTTCTGCACCCCAGATAGCACACATCCATCGGCCCGACGGCGGCCCGACGGCGGCCCGACGGCGGCCCGACGGCGGCCCGACGGCGGCCCGACGGCGGCCCGACGGCGGCCCGACGGCGGCACTACGGCCGTCGCGCCGTCGTCCCAATGGTGGAAACCGCAATCGGGCCGGACGTTGTTTTGTCCAACCTCCCGCCGTCGAGTTGGACAAAACAACGTCGGCCCGACGGCTGTGTGCTATCTGGGTATAGAATTAGGGATGATTGGCAGTTCTGGGTGAGTGCACTCAGGGCCTGGCTGTCTGCTGAGGTAGGGGTCAATGCACACAGGGTTCAGGATTGGTGGTGGCCACAGGATTGGTGGTGGCTGGTCAACCAGCTCTGGTGGTGCACAGACCACTGGTGGTCATGAAACCAGGAATGCTGAGTCCCTATTGGAGGAACTGGGAATGCTTCTTCCCTATTGGTTGAATGAATGACATGATCCTATACCAAGAATCCATGTAGTATATATAATAATCCAGAGGGGCTTGGACTCTCTCTTACACTCTTACTTTTGCTTTACTTTCTGTTTCTCTCCATCTGCATTGTTTTTCACTTTAGCCTACCTACATAGCCACAGACTCGAACACCAACCCTACAGGGGTCTGACTCTATGCGCTTTCTTCATCACGTCATCCTTTACTCACAGCCATGTAGTTGGCGACATAAGTTCAAACGCTTCACATGAATGAATTGTTCGTAAATTGTCCTGAGTATAGGTTCTGTTCTCATGATTCCTGCACCTTTTATGTATGCACTTATTTGATGCTTTAATACACCTACATATATGTAGTGGGGAACCCCCACCCCAAGGAGGGGGGGGGGAAGGCAGACCCACCCCCCCACCCAAGCCAAAGGGGGGGGGGCACTACAGAGCTTATTACACGCGATAAAGGGTTTATCACTATCCAATAATTCTTACGTTAGATAGAGGAACAAGTAGTGTTATAACCATGAACAAGTAGTGCGAGTATGAGTTGGGAGTAAAACAAGACCCAAGGAGAGAACCCAACACAAAGTCAATGCTAGCAGGCGAGTGGGGAACCCCACCCCAAGGAGGGGGGGGAAGGCAGACCCACCCCCCCACCCAAGCCAAAGGGGGAGGCGGGGGACTACAGAGCTTATTACACGCGATAAAGGGTTTATCACTATCCATATATATATATATATATAGATATACAGTACGACCTCCCTAACCCACCACCTCCACAAATCCACGACTCCCATATATCGATCGCTCCATTTCGCTCCCAACAATACCATTGTAACCATATTCTAACTGCCTAATCCCACCACCTGGCTAATTGGACTACATAACCTCGGTTCCAATGCCGGTCGATTTAAAACAGTTTTGCTGTATGGATAACTTGTAGTTATAGCCCTGTGTGAGTGTACCCTGTGTAGGCCTCTGTATGTTTCTCTCCAACGGGTGTCGACGTGTGTCACTTTTTGGGGAAGTGTCGGGAGACGTCTGGAAGCATCAGGCGCACATTAGGCGCGTCGGTACACGTCGGTACGCTTTGGTTGACAGCGACGGTCGTCGAGGAACGCTGGTGCGCGTCGGCGCGCGTTGACTGTTTTGTGCTTGCACAAATCTTTCGACGCACTCCGACACGCGCCAATGTGTGGGTGCAACCGTTACGGGGATGTTAGGCACACGTCGAGATCTGCTGGACGCGCTGGAATAACGTTATGCGAATGTATGTGCAGGCCACGTGTGCATGATGGTCGTTCCCACACGTTGTGCCAAAATGTTGCTTTGTTGTTTTACATCCTAGCTACATCTGAGGGCATATCAGCTCGGCGCGCCAACCTTTTTTTTTTTTTTTCGCCATGCGTTGACACACATTGGCCGCGCACTACTAACACGCTGCGCTGACGCCAAACTTGTTCACAAACTGCCGAAAAGTTGGAAGTGTCTCGATGCATACAACTTATTTTGCATGTTGGAGGCACGCCGGTAAGAAGCATCCTAATGTGACAGGGCCATTAGGTATACAACTGCGTTTTGACATTAAAAACGGGAATGATACTTTGACACTAGCCATGCACTATCAAAACAGATGTTTAGAACCTCCACTGAATCCTAAGCATTTAATTGTCTCCCCTTATAAAAGAAAACCCCACAAAAAAACACACAAACAACAACTTATACGAAACACTTGTCTCACTGCTCACAAAAGTGTGCAGGTTTATTTAGTTAAGCTTAATGTTTATAATATATTTGTGATTAGATATATTTACTGCTTACGGGAAATACCGCAAGGAACTTTTCTTGGACTTAGGAAGCTAAATATTGAGAATTAAACCTATTCGCATAATATCCACATAATTACACTGTGGGGTATATCAGGCACATATATTTTGGCAGCTATTTTACAATTTAAAGCAGGCATTTAATATTACTTACTAACCCTTGCTCTACCTGAAGATATCTTATCATAATATCATAATATTATAGATAATATCAATTCTTCGATTATTGTTGTTTTAATGCTTTAATTCTGCCTTGGCAGAACCGGCCATATTCGTGGGGAAAATCTTGTGGTATTTATTCTGGCAGTCTTGTCAATCACATTCATGTGCCTACATTGAAAGGTACATGCAATTTCGAAATGGTCGGATCCATGTCAAACGATAGCAAAATGAGTTGAACCCTGGTCGAGTCAAACCAATGTCTTAAAACTGATACTTGTCGTTTCCTAGCGTGACACTTGGCTTTGTTAGGATAGGGCAAGGACTGGTTAACTCAGTGTCACGATAATGTGAATAAGTGCGATATCGGGTCATGGTACTGGCGGCTTAGTCTCCCTGTGGGGCAGCACTATAAAGTTGCCATGATTGCGCACTGTCGCAAGTCAGACCCCTCCTGATATGACCTTAGATGTTGTGAGGACGTAAAACTGCAATGACTAACCAACCTACTTACTACAGACTTCTCATTAACCACTATTCGAACACTTGGCTAGGAAGGTCAAACGCTTGACTCAATTTACCATAACCATTATATATTAATTATTCGCTTTTAATTTAAATAGCAGTATCTTGTATATATATTACATTATGTTATCTATATTCATTATACACTGTATATTATACACGGATATGGGTCACTCTCCTGAAAACTGATGGTATGGAATTTTAAAACATCAATAAAAAAACGTCCTACTTATCTTTTTCCTTATACTTCACATATTACTGTTCAGATTTGATGTAAGAAATAAGGGAAATAAAATAAACAACATGCAACTTTGGGCTTTTTAGTACTGAAGTGTTTTTGTACCAAAAAAACCATTTTACAGTCAGCCATTTGTAACATGACATATGGGATGTGGTTGGATCCTTACTACCATATTGTATTGCATTGATATATCAAACACAATAGTTCCCAAATCAAAAGGAAGTATTTATTAACATGTATGCATGCTTAAATTTAAAAAAAAAGTAATTTAATGTCTTCAGAAATAACATTACAAATTTCTATCACAGATGTAACCAGTGGTCTCTGGATGGCACACACATATTTTAGACTAATTATTAAATGAATAAAGCATGGCTGGGAATTACTTTCTTGTTATCAATATAAACACTAAATATTCCTGTATATGATGCAATGATTAATATGCTTCTCATTATGACATTATTCAATTCTGCTTAGATTTGTATTGAGCAGACTGGGTGGTGTCCTAACCATGTGTTACATCTGAGCAACACATGTTATACTGCCATAAGAAATAGCTTAATCATGGACTACACCTTTAATTTGTATCTCATCAATTTATATGTAAAGTGGAGCTTTCCAGCTTTCAGTTGCAACTAACACATGTTAAAAAATCAAATATTAAACTGTAACTGTCCATGTGCCACTTCTGGCCAGTTTTCAGGAGAGTGATCCATATAACATTCACAATGACTTCCGGAACTTCTTCATGTAGAACAACGTCAGCATAACTACAACTGGTACTCTAACTTAACACTGCATAGTCCGATACAATATTACATTTTCAAAATGAAAACAATTATCTAGTTTTGATTCTACATATCAAACTTATATACTGGTGCATTTATTAAGCATATGTTTCTGCATATAATGGAATACGGAGTCAATTTAATAGAACCTGTTTCTGCAGAAGTCTATGGTGTCAGTGTTGGATTGCTTGCCAAAACTAATTTGACATATTTGCACATAAAATATCTCAATAGTTAGTAATTTAAAATAAAATTGTCTTCAAAGTAAAGTAAAGTAGCTTATAATGACCAATATAATATATTTATCTCAGAAAAAATGACAGAAACTCAAAACCATTGGGCTATGCAACTTTACCAATAGGAATGAACCTCATCAATCACAACATTCCTGTATATATTTTAATGGCAATTTAATTCAAATATTTGACAATTACCAAATAGTTGAGTGCATGCCCTACAACACCCTTTAAGTTCTATATTCTATAGTGTATCTATTTAATAACTAATGGCACTTAAGCAAGCAGCACAGTAAAGCCTGTATATACAGCACTTCAATGCATGTGGAACCATGGAGGTAGAGCGGAATCAAAATGGTGGCGGTTGCCCTTTAATGGCCACATGTTGTAATACATGAGTGTTCTCTGTTCAGCAGAATGGCACTAGTGCCGTGTAAAATTACTAATGTAGTTCTGGAATGAATAGTAAAACAGATCAGTCTAAGGTCACCTGTGCACACTGGTGGGCAGCACTATACAGCATAATCCTTGTGGGTGATTTCAGATGGGCTTCAGCCTCCAACCTGAACCCTTTTGAAATCCCTCCGCCCACCAGGGCCCGTATTCATGTGCTTGGGGTACGGTTAGCCGGAGGTTAGGCCTAGCCGTTGGGTAGGTATCCCGCTGTTTAATGGCTTAGGTTAATTAGGTCAATCGGTATTCACCAATGCACTAGCCGGTGCGGATAGCTAGCCGTTCGCTTTGTTTACATTCGTCGATTCGAAAATATTAATATCGACGCCTTTGCGGCAGTAGCGTTAATTTCGCTTCGGATTTAGGGTTAAATTGATAAGATTTCACTTATTGCGTATGTAATTCTGTTAAATATGACTGCATTTAATAGATTTGGGCGTAAGAAATTCCCGCCGATTCGGCGGCGACGGCGGCGGCCATTTTTACTTGACTTTGACAGTATGGATATCGACGTCGCTGCAGAGGCGGCGATTTGTGTACTTTACATTCGTCGATTCGAAAATATTAATATCGCCGCTATTGCACCAGCAGCGTTAATTTCGCTTCGGATTTAGGGTTAATTTGAATAAATTTCACTTATTGTGTATTTAAATCTATCAAATATGATCGCATTGAATAGATTCAGACCCACACAGCCTCACTACCCCTCGGGGTAGTGGCTTACCCCTGCTTCGAAACAGGGGTAGGGTACCCCCCGGTTAGAGCCCCAGGGTAGCGGTACCCCAAGCTCATGAATACAGATTTTCCACCGTTAGCTGGGGGGGTAGCGTACCCCCCGGTTAGAGCCCCAGGCTAGCGCTACCCCGAGCTCATGAATACGGCCCCAGGACTGTTAGGCGGCTGTCACACCTCGACGGATTGAGCAACGGACAGAATTGTCTCATCCGATGGTGATCGGGCATGATAAGTATCAAAATGTATTAAAATGTGTCAAAATGTTGCGATATTGGGTCAAAGGCCGCTGGACGAACGGACATGAAATGGACATGAAACGGAATGAAACGGACATGAAAAGGTAGCCAACGGACAGTAAGTGGACTAAACGGACTCAAACTGGACAAGAAACGTAAGCATCAATCCGGCGGCATCTGTTCCAAGTTCTGTGCATGTTCAAAACTTGTCACAGATTGGGCCGGATATCAACGGATATCAACAGATATGCAATGGATATTCCTCTGCCGGATATCAACAGACTTTGTTCGGTTTCTTTTGTTTCCTCAATCCAGCGAGGTGTGACAGCCGCTATAGTGTTACATTTCTAGTCGGTATGCGCAAATTGGTTCATTCGACTACAGTATAGTGTTCTGAGCAATTACCAATCGAATAAGTATCACGTGTTCATTGCTTCGGAATACCGTCAAAAAGAAGACTAACATATACAGGCATATTTTTGCATCGGTCGCAATGTTAACATTCAATTTGATTTGGAAGGGAATGACTCCTACGCCGCCCCGTCTAGACATAATCACCAATTTTATTTATGTACAACACAGATTAAAGTGTTTTAATAATGTTATAAATTTATTATTCTTCCACCTATGTGTAAATCGCACCATAACAAAGAATGGGAGAATTAATGTAAAAACACATGCTCAAGGAAGCGCTTATTAAGTCGACCCAGTGGGCATCTAAAAGCTGGTTGGGTCTCCTCGTGTGTCCGCTGTTTTAACCTTCTCGATGTTATGGCTACACGCCTGTGTGAGGCTGTCCGCAGCACCACGTGACACCACTGACCGGGTTAGTGTTCGCACTGGCCGCCAGACGGCGCGTTCCGCAAGATCTCGGTGGGTCCTCAGCGCTGTCCTCACGACGTGGTGGTGTTGCTGAGCTCGTTGTACAGCCAGTAGGGGATCCAGTAGGCGTGATGCTTGAACGTCGGCTTGGGAACATCAAAGGCATACATTACGAGCATGAGCAGAACGATGGCGATGATGGTGAGAATGATGCCGGACAGCGCGCAGCACCAAGCCCAGCGCTGCTTGAAGCGTGACCTCTTGTAGTCTCCCACCTGGGGAACAAGAGATAGCTGGTAGAGATACATACACAGGGTACACTCATGCAGAGTGAATACAGAGACCTACACAGGGTACACTCATACAGAGTCAATACATATACCTACACAGTGTACACTCATACAGAGTCAATACATAGACATACACAGGGTGCACTCATACAGAGTCAATACATAGACATACACAGTGTACACTCATACAGAGTCAATACATAGACATACACAGGGTGCACTCATACAGAGTCAATACATAGACATACACAGGGTGCACTCATACAGAGTCAATACATATACCTACACAGTGTACACTCATACAGAGTCAATACATAGACATACACAGGGTGCACTCATACAGAGTCAATACATATACCTACACAGTGTACACTCATACAGAGTCAATACAGAGACATACACAGGGTACACTCATACAGAGTCAATACATATACCTACACAGTGTACACTCATACAGAGTCAATACATAGACATACACAGTGTACACTCATACAGAGTCAATACAGAGACATAGACAGGGTGCACTCATACAGAGTCAATACATATACCTACACAGTGTACACTCATACAAAGTCAATACAGAGACCTACACAGGGTGCACTCATACAGAGTCAATGCAGAGACCTACACAGGGTACAATCATACAGAGTCAATACATAGACATACACAGGGTGCACTCATACAGAGTCAATACAGAGACCTACACAGGGTACACTCATACAGAGTCAATACAGAGACATACACAGAGTACACTCATACAGAGTCAATACAGAGACATACACATAGTACACTCATACAGAGTCAATACATAGACCTACACAGGGTACACTCATACAGAGTCAATACATAGACCTACACAGGGTACACTCATACAGAGTCAATACATAGACCTACACAGGGTACACTCATACAGAGTCAATACAGAGACCTACACAGGGTACACTCATACAGAGTCAATACAGAGACCTACACAGTGTACACTCATACAGAGTCAATACAGAGACCTACACAGGGTGCACTCATACAGAGTCAATACAGAGACCTACACAGGGTACACTCATACAGAGTCAATACAGAGACCTACACAGGGTACACTCATACAGAGTCAATACATAGACATACACAGGTCCGTACCTACACAGAGTACACTCATACATAGTCAGTACAGAGTCCTACACAGGGTACACTCATACAGAGTCAATACAGAGACCTACACAGTGTACACTCATACATAGTCAATACAGAGTCCTACACAGGGTACACTCATACAGAGTCAATACAGAGTCCTACACAGTGTACACTCATACAGAGTCAATACAGAGACCTACACAGTGTACACTCATACAGAGTCAATACAGAGTCCTACACAGGGTACACTCATACAGAGTCAATACAGAGACCTACACAGTGTACACTCATACATAGTCAATACAGAGTCCTACACAGGGTACACTCATACAGAGTCAATACAGATACATACACAGTGTACACTCATACAGAGTCAATGCAGAGACCTACACAGGGTACACTCATACAGAGTCAGTACAGAGTCATACACAGGGTACACTCCTACATAGTCAATGCAGAGACCTACACAGGGTACACTCATACAGAGTCAGTACAGAGTCCTACACAGAGTACACTCATACAGAGTCAGTACAGAGTCCTACACATGGTACACTCATACATAGTCAGTACAGAGACCTACACAGAGTACACTCATACAGAGTCAGTACAGATTCCTACACAGGGTACACTCATACAGAGTCAGTACATAGTCCTACACAGGGTACACTCATACATAGTCAATGCAGCGACCTACAAAGGGTACACTCATACAGAGTCAATGCAGAGACCTGCACAGTGTACACTCCTACAGAGTCAATACAGAGTCATACACATTGTACACTCATACAGAGTCAATGCAGAGTCCTACACAGGGTACACTCATACAGAGTCAATACAGAGTCCTACACAGTGTACACTCATACGGAGGCAATGCAGAGACCTACACATTGTACACTCATACAGAGTCAATGCAGAGTCCTACACATGGTACACTCATACAAAGTCAATGCAGAGACCTACACAGGGTACACTCATACATGATCAGTACAGAGTCCTACACAGAGTACACTCATACATAGTCAGTACAGACACCTACACAGGGTACTCTCAGATGGAGCGGATAGAGAGACCTACATAGGGTACACTCCAACAAAGTCAATACAGGGACCTACACAGTGTACACTCATACAGAGTCAATGCAGAGACCTATACAGGGGACACTCATACATAATCAATACAGATGCCTACACAGGGTACACTCACATGCAGCCATATAGAGACTTACACATGGTACACTCATAGAGAGTCAATACATATACCTATACATGTTACATTAACACACAGCCATAGAGAGAGACCTACACAGGGTACACTCATACAGAGTCGATACAGAGACCTCCACAGGGCACACTCCCACACAACCATACAGATAACTACACAGGGTACACTCACACACAACCATACAGAGGCCTACACAGGGTACACTCACACAGATTCAATACAGAAACCTACACAGGGTACACACATAGTCAATGCAGAGACATACACAGGGTACACTCACACAGAGTCAATACAGAAACCTACACAGGGTACACTCATACATATTAAATACAGAGACCTACACAGGGGACACTGATATATAGTCAATACAGAGACCTACACAGGGTACACTCATACAGAGTCAATACAGAGACCTACGCAGGGGACACTGATATATAGTCAATACAGAGACCTACACAGGGTACACTCATTCAGAGTCAATACAGAGACCTACACAGGGTACACTCATACATAGTCAATGCAGAGACCTACAGAAGGTACACTCACACACAAATATACAGAGACCTACACATGGTACACTCATATATAGTCGATACAGAGACCTACACATGGTACACTCATATATAGTCGATACAGAGACCTACACATGGTACACTCACACACAGCCATACATATAACTACACAGGGTACATTTACACACAACCATACAGAGGCATACCCAGGGTACACTCACACAGAGTCGATACAGAGACCTACGGAGGGTACACTCATACAGACCTGATACAGAGACCTACACACGGTACACTCATACATAATCAATACAGATGCCTACACAGGGCACACTCACACACACCCATATATAGACTTACACAGGGTACACTCACACACAACCATACAGAGACCTACACAGGGGACACTCATATATAGTCAATACAGATACCTAAACAGGGTACATTAACACACATCCATCGAGAGAGACCTACACAGGGTACACTCACACACAACCATACAGAGACCTACACAGGGTACACTCACACACAACCATACAGAGACCTACACAGGGTAAACTCACACACAACCATACATAGACCTACACAGGGTACACTCACACAGCTAATACATATACCTCCACATGCTATATTACACACAGCAATATAGAACACAATGTGTCAGTTATTCACTCCACAAGTTATATTACACACACAAGCAGGTCAGAATTCATATACAGTAAAGCCTCTCTAACCGACCACCTCCACAAACCGACCACACGCCTATATCGATCGTTTTACTTGGGCCCAACAATACCATTGTAACCATATTCTAACTCCCTAAGCCAACCACCTCCCTAAATGGGCCACTTAAAGTCTGCCCCAAGGTCGGTTGACGTAGAGGTTTTGAAGTAAATATAATATAAAGGGTTCAGGTGAAAAACCAACAAATCAATTTTAGTTTGTTTTTTTGTCAAATATAATTTATTGCTGTGTTTTCCAGTTAAAGTCTAGCAATTGTATATTGAGTAGGGCATTCTATAAGGGAGGTTGCAGCTTCTGCAGAACATTGAATTTGATTATTGAAATGAAGGCAGCTTCAGCTCAAACGTGGCAGTCATGGTTTCATTTCAGCCTGGATGGCGTTTGTAGCGTGTTTTCTTTTTATAGCGAATGGTAGACAGGAAGTGTGAACACTTATTTGTCTCTCACTTTTATTTTTGTTGGTACATTAGTTGTCCCAAGCAGGGGAAATCCCAGTCACAGATGACTGGTCTTCCCCACTCCACTGCTGGTCGATAGAAAGCCCGAGCCTACACTTTTACCGACCCAAGGGATTTTTAACCTCCCACACCACATAGACATGGTATGAGAGCAACCGGCCTTTGATGACGCTGTAAGTTATACACAGCAGTGGAAATCCAAATTGGCAGAGCGGGGGGCATGGGGAATCGAACCACCGACCCTCAGATTAGGAGTCTGACCTAGAAAAAAGTCAGACACTCTAACCACTGAGAAATACAAAATATGCACATATATACTACATATTATATACATGGATCAATACAAACATTACGGTACATAAGTTACATAGACAAGGGTTTAAGTGGGAACTGTAATGAAGTTTTGAATTAAACTCGAACAACAACATTTAAATATAATTTACTTGTAATATAATAGCAATTTGTTATTGCCTGTAATTAATCACTCCTCAATTTGCCATCACCACCTAAGGTAAAATACCTGGTAATTCAACTATGTTTATTACAAATTAGAATTCCTCTTGACCTCGTAACCAGATGTGATGGCCGAATGAGTTGCGCATCCATCTCCCATTTTGGTAGAACCCACGCATTCGAACCCTGATCGAGTCAAACCAATTACTTAAAGACTTGATACTGGTAACTTCCTAGCCAGGCGCTCGGCATTATTAGGATAGGGCAAGGATTGGCTGGCTCAGCGTCTGGTTATTATGATGGAGTGGGATCTCAGGTCATGGTGCTGGTGGCCTTGTATCCCAGTGGGGCAGCACTATAAAAGTCACCATGATTGCACACTGTCACAAGTCGGTACCTTTCCTGATATCACCTTAGATGCTTGCAGTTCGTTAAACTCCAATAACCAAGCAATCTTGACCTCGTGTTTCTGCTTGCGCCTCCGAGTAATGACCCAGCGGCTGTGGGGGGGGGGGGTCGGGGGGGATGCCTGGTGCATGGCCTGGTTGCAGGTTTAGTGACTGCTTTAAACAACAGCCCCTCCCAGCCCCACGCCCGCTACTTTAAATGAATGTCTTGCAAGTCACATGTCAACGTGTTTTGATGCCGATCACACATGTTCTGATCATTTACATTTGACTATTAATAACAACTTCAAGAGACGTTCCATTGAGAGTGTTGGTAGGTGGTGGGATTCGAATGCTCACTCTTTATGTAAAATAAGTGCATGTTAAAGTTGGACTGCAGTGAGGCTTCTCTACACACAACCCATCATTCACCCTAGGGGCCGGTACTGGCCCACCGCCCGAACTGCTACTGGTGTGTGATTGGTTGGGTATTGGAGTTTTACATCCTAGCAACATCTAAGATTATATCAATACGGGTACCAACTTGTGACAGTGCGCATTTATAATGGCCACTTTATAATGCTACCCCACTGGAAGACCAGGCTGCCGGCACCATGACCCAATATCCCACTCAGTCACATTATCCTGACACTGAGCTAACCAGTCCTTGCCCTATCCTATTAATGCCGAGCGCCAGGCTAGGAAGCGAAAAGTATCAATTATATAAGTCATTGGTTTGACTCGACAGGGAACCGAACGCCCGACCTTCCGCACGCGAGGCCCGCCCTCTAGTGAATCGGCCACCGCGCCTGGTGAGAGTGGGTCTGATCCCTGATTACAATGCCGGCCCCCACAGGTCCGAATGCCTCCCCTGCAGCTGGAAACCCTGAGTTGGAGTCCTGACACAGATCGTCATGAATCATAGCAGGACACACCGGCTAACAATTAGAAGAGCTCTCTCCCCACACCACCCACCCACCAGGCGGTGGTACACGGTGACAAACTGACTAACTGACAGTTACAGGAACTCCGTCCCCACACCACCCACACGCCAGGTACACTGTGACAAACTGACTAACTTACAGTTACAGGAACTCCCTCCCCACACCACCCACACACCAGGTACACTGTGACAAACTGACTACCTTACAGTTACAGGAACTCCATCCCCACACCACCAACACACCAGGTACACTGTGACAAACTGACTACCTTACAGTTACAGGAACTCCCTCCCCACACCACCCACACACCAGGTACACTGTTACAAACTGACTACCTTACAGTTACAGGAACTCCCTCCCCACACCACCCACACACCAGGTACACTGTGACAAACTGACTACCTTACAGTTACAGGAACTCCATCCCCACACCACCCACACACCAGATACACTGTGACAAACTGACTAAGTTACAGTTACAGGAACTCCCTCCCCACACCAACCACACACCAGGTACACTGTGACAAACTGACTAAGTTACAGTTACAGGAACTCCCTCCCCAGACCACCCACACACCAGGTACACTGTTACAAACTGACTACCTTACAGTTACAGGAACTCCCTCCCCACACCACAGGTACACTGTGACAAACTGACTACCTTACAGTTACAGGAACTCCCTCCCCACACCACCCACACACCAGGTACACTGTGACAAACTGACTAACTTACAGTTACAGGAACTCCCTCCCCACACCACCCACACACCAGGCTGTGCTACACTATGGCAAACTGACTAACTTACAGGTACAGGAACTCCCACCCCACACCACCCACACACCAAGCTGTGTTACACTGTGACAAACTGACTAACTTACAGTTACAGGAACATCCTCCCCACACCACCCACACACCAGGCTGTGTTACACTGTGACAAACTGACTAACTTACAGTTAGAGGAACTCCCTCCCCACACCACCCACACACCAGGTACACTATGACACACTGAGTAACTTACAGTTACAGGAACTCCCTCCCCACGCCACCCACACACCAGGCTGTGTTACACTGTGACAAACTGACTGACTTCCAGTTACAGGAATTCCCTCCCCACACCACCCACACACCAGGCTGTGGTACACTATGACAAACTGACTAACTTACATTTACAGGAACTTCCTCCCCACACCACCCACACACCAGGCTGTGGTACACTGTGGCAAAGTATTGACTATTAATAACTTATAGAGACGTTCAACTTAGTGTTTTGTGTTTAAAAAAAATAACTTTTATTATATTCTTATACAAAATCATTTCACCAGTATGTAAGTTAGAGATTACACAAACATCTAGGTAATTGCTTTGATTTTGATTAGTTTGCTTGTTGCTGGTCTACGTCCTAGCAACATCTAAGGTAATATCAGGACGGGTACCGACTTCTGAGAGTGTGCACTCATAACAACTTTATAGTGATGTCCCACTGGGAAATCAGGCCACCATGACCTGATATCCCACCTTATGCTGGCACTGAGCCAACCAGTCCTTGCTATGTCTTATTCATGCCGAGCACCAGGCTAGGAAGCGGCAAGTATCAATCTTAACGTCATTGGTTTGGTTCGACCTGGAGCCGAAGTCCCGACCTTCCGCACGGCACGCGCGCACTCTACCGATTAGGGCAGCACGTCTTTAATGAAAGAACATGCGCTGCATGGGGGGGGGGGGGGGGCTATAAGTTAGACCGCAGGTTTACGTTCTAACCCTCGCCCCCCACTCGCCCCTCCACTCCCCAGTGCCACCCCCCTCCCACCTGGGAGCACCCCCCCCCCCCATCCCGCGGGGAGCCCCCGCCCGTACACCCAGGGAGCCACCCCCCCCCCCCCGTCCCTCCGGGAAGGCCCTCACGCCATCCCTTATGGAGGGGGGGCCCCCTTCCGGTCCCCCGAGGGCCCCTACCCCGCGGTGCCCCACCCGTCCCCCCTGGGAGCCCCCCCCCCCGCCCCCCTGGACCGCCTACCTTATGGTCCGTGTAGGCGAGCCCGGCAAAGAGCAGCCCGATGATGCCGAACCAGGAGACGAAGACGGTCATGGAGACGATGGAGACTATGGTGCTGGCCCACGACCACTCGGGCGCCACCCGGTCCTCGTAGTGATCGCGCGCTTCTCCATTTGACCGAGATCTGCGCCGCCCGCTGGACCTCTCACGGTCCCGGTAGCTGCTGTGGCCGCGCCGGTCTCCCATCGCCGATCTGTCGTCGGGGGAAGGGAGGGGGTTATAAAGCGTATATATGGGTCCTTTCATTGTAAATGGGGCCAAAGTGTGACAAGAGGGGAAGAAATTAATGTTGTGTATTTCCTCATTTTGTTGTTGCTGAGTAGTCAACTCTTGTCCATGTGTATACTAGTAATGTGAAGGAAAAGATAGTTGATGTTACCATTTTGTCAAAATAACAAGTAATTAACTAGCCAGCCCCAAGTGTGGATGTAACCTATGATTTATAAATAACAACAATTATTTAAGAAAATGTATTGCTTACAACTATTAATTGTTATGCTGTGACCCCCTAACTATACAACTAACTGCACTATAAATAAATGTGTACAGGGAAGTTATATACTTCCCAATTTTGAGTGGATATGGCATGGGAGATGTGTGGGTGGTGTATGTGTGTGTGAAGGGTATATGTGTGTGTGGTTAGTGGATGTGTGGGGCATGGGAGATGTGTGGGTGGTGTACGTATGTGTGAAGGTATATGTATGTGTGGTTAGGGTGTGGCATGGGAGGTGTGGGGGTGGTATACCTGTGTGTGAAGGTATATGTATGTGTTGTTGGGGTGTGGCATGGGAGATGTGGGGTGGTGTACGTGTGTGTTTGAGGGGTATATGTGCATCTGGTTAGTGGGTGGGTGTGGCATGGAATATGTGTGGGTGGTGTAAGTGTGTGTGAAGGGTATATGTGTGTGTGGTTAGTGGGTGGGTGTGGCATGGGATATGTGGGGTGGTGTACGTGTGTGTGTGTGTGAAGGGTATATGTGTGTGTGGTTAGGTGTTGGGTATGGCATGGAAGATGTGGGGGTGGTGTACGTGTGTGTGAAGGGTATATGTATGTGTGGTTAGTGGGTGGGTGGGACATGGGAGGTGTGGGTGGTGTACGTGTGTGCGAAGGGTATATGTGTGTGTGGTTAGTGGGTGGGTGTGGCATCGGATATGAGGGGGTGGTGTACGCGTGTACGAAGGGTCTATGTGTGCGTGGTTAGTGGGTGGGTGGGGCATGGAAGATGTGGGGGTGGGGTACATGTGTGTGAAGGGTTTATGTGTGTGTGGTTAGTGGGTGGGTGGGGCATGGCAGATGTGGGGGTGGTATGTGTATATAAACGGTATATGTATGTGTGGTGAGATGTGGGGGTGGGGAGCAAGACAGATGTGCGTGTTGGATTGGTGAGGGAGTAGGGATACGAGATATGTGGGTGGGGGGGGGGGGGTAAGACAACAGAGGTATGTTTGGAATGAGAGATATGTCTGGGTAAGAGAGATGTGTGTGGAGTAACATAGATGTATGTGGGAAAAGCGAGATGTGTGTGGGGTAAGAGAGATGTGTGTGGGGTAAGAGACATGTGTGGGGGTAAGAGCGATGTGTATGGGGTAATAGAGATGTGTGTGAGATAATAGTGACATGTGTGGGGTAACAGAGATGAATGTGGGGCAATAGAGATGTGTGTGGGGTAAGAGAGATGTGTGTGGGGTAAGAGAGATGCGTGTGGGGTAATATAGATGTGTGTGGGTAAGATATATGTGTGCTCGGTAAGAGAGATGTGCGGGGGGTAAGAGAGATGTGTGGGGGTTAAGACAGATAGGTGTGGGGAAAGAGAGATGTGTGTGGGTTAATAGAGATGTGTGTGGGTTAATAGAGATGTGTGTGGGGTAAGAGAGTTTGTGTCTGGGATAAGAGTAATGTATGTGGGGTAAGAGAGATGGGTGTGAGGTAATATAAATGTGTGTGTGGGGTAAGAGAGATGTGTGTTAGTTAATAAAGATGTGTGAGGTAATATAGATCTGTGTGTTGTAAGAGAGATGTGTGTGGGGTAAGAGAGATGGGTGTGAGGTGATATAGATGTGTGTGAGGTAATAGCGATGTATGTGAGATAAGATATATGTGTGTGAGGTAAGAGAGATATGTGTGAGGTAATATAGATAGGTGTGTGGTAAGATATATGTCTGTGGGGAAAGAGAGATGTAGGTGAGGTAAGATACATGTGTGTGAGGTAATGCAGATGTGGGTGGGTAAAGAGCGATGTGTATGAAGTAAGAGAGATATATGTGAGGTAAGATATATGTGTGTGGGGTAATGGATAGGTGTGTGAGGTAAGAGAGATGTGTGTGAGGTAATAGAAATATGTGTGAGGTAAGAGAGATGTGTGTGAGCTAAGAGAGATATGTGTGGGCTAAGAGAGATGGGTGCGTGGTAAGAGAAATGTGTATGGGGTAATAGAGGTGTGTGAGTTAAGAGAGATGTGGGTGAGGTAAGAGAGATGGGTGGGATGTAATATAGATGTGTATGGGCTAAGAGAGATGTATGTCGGATAATAAAGATGTGTGTAAGCTAAGAGAGCTGTCTGAGGTAATATAGATATGTGTGGGGAAGAGAGATGTGTGTGGGGTGAGATGGATGTGTGAAGTAAGAGAGATGTGTGTGAGGTAAGAGAGATGTGTGTCAGGTAAGATATATGTGTCTGTGGTAATATATATGTGTGCACAGTAAGATAGATGTATGTGAGGTAAGAGAGATGTGTGTGCGGTAAGAGAGATATGTGGGAGGTAATATATATATGTGTGTGAGGTAAGAGAGATGTGTGTGGGGTAAGACATATGTATGTCAGGTAAGAGAGATGTGTGTGTGTGGGGTAATAGATATATGTGTGGGGTAAGAGAGATATGTGTGAGGTAAGACATATGTATGTCAGGTAAGAGAGATGTGTGTGAGGTAATAGAGATGTGTATGAGGTGTATGAATTTGTCATTATGTATGTATATGTTGTTTCTACAAAGTCAGTCAGGAGAACCCATTGAATGCGTATTAATGTGATACCGGGTTGGACCAAATACCACGAAAAGCGAATGAAGTTACTCGAATGTCGCTATATTTGGCACATTATTGTGTGTGGCTAAGGTTACCAATAGTCCTTTTGTGTGAGAGGCTTAACTTCAAGTGGATCTCAGCCTTCGGCCTCGACCTATTTGCAGTCCTTCCGCCCACTCGCACTACGATATTTGACTATGCAGATTGCAACAACGTCTTTCATTTGTATGGTTTCAAAGTCATCGATTTAGCTAATTTACCAGCAATCACTTTTTAGGGAAGGCAATCTTCAAAGGTATACCTCTACAGGCTTCCGTTAGCCAGGAGGCTTGGTTTTAGAACATAAATTTCACTTAAAGCTGCATAGTCCGATGAAAACATCAAATTTTCAAAACCGAAACAATTATCTAGATTTGATTCTATATATCTAACATGAACCGCAGCGATTGGTGCTGTACATTATACAGGAGGAGCCACTCCCTTACTTCTACACGATCAGTGCTGTGACTAATACAGCACTGACCAAACTTAGATTATCTAGAATATCAATTCCAATAGTAAGATGGCCGGAAGACCAGTGCTCCGGCATTGATAAATGTCATATTCCGATGAATAAATACTTTACAAAAAAAAACCTCAAAAAAACTTAACTGCTAGTGCACTTATTCAAATATGTTATGACGCAGAAGGGAATGCGGAAGCTATTGAATAGAACATATAACTACAGAAGCATATGGTGTCAAACTTTCAGCTTGCATGCCAACATTGATTTTCTATGGTTGCACTTCAACTATCTGCACAGTTAGCCATTTAAGATAAAAGATACTTCAAACTGAAGTGAGGTAGATTATTACAGTCAACCTAATATTATCTCCGAAAATGACAGAAACTCAAAACCATCGTGTTCTCCAACTTTAGTGTAATTCAAGATGAACTGATCTTCTAAAGCACATCTTTCGTCGTAGTCAAGTCGTTAGATATTTAGTCAAAACCCTAAATGTACTGGGCCCTTAATTAAACTTGAATCATTTCAAGCTCGTTGCGTCCTTAATTGTTATTTCAGAAATTTGTTTTCAAAATTAGAGATTTATTTAATTAACTTTCAATTCGCAAGGAATGTACTATTCAATACATTGATCGCTACATTCTTATTTATAAATATTATGTGTAATATATAATGTATGTAATATGAATAATATACATGATCTGATAATATACATACTATATATAACATACATAACATTCATAATATATATAACATACATAGTATATTACTATACATATTAGACATACTATACATACTATACATAATATACGTAATATAGGCTTACTTAATATAATAATATACATGATATTTTTATAATGCACATGGTATATATGATAACATGATACATATGATAAATATGAAACGTGTGATACATATCATAATATGATAATATGACACTTATGATACATATGACGTATATGATTATATGCTACATATGCTACATATGCTACACATGCTACATATGATACATATGATACATATGATACATATGATACATATGATACATATGATACATATGATGCATGATCATATAATACATATGATACATATGATACATATGACGGATATGATTATATGTTACGTATGGTAATACGTTACATATGATACATATGATACATATGAAAGATATGATACATATGATACCTATGATACACATTATACATATTATACAGGTGATACACATTATATATGTGATACATATGATACATATGATACATATGACAGATATGATACATATGATACCTATGATACACATGATACCGAGTATACAGGTGATACACATTATACATATGATACATATGATCAATATGATACATATGATACATATGATACCTATGATACATATGATGCATATGATACATATGATACATATGGTACGTATGGTACATATGATGCATGCGATGCATACCATGCATATCATGCACATGCCTAATGCATATATATACATTTTCCGAACGCATATAGTGTACATAATACGCAGAATACTAGAATATACCAACTATACAGAATATAAACAAGTATACAGAATATACAGAATATTTAGAATATTCAGAATATAGGCCTATAGAACATACCGAGTATTTATAACATTTAGAACATTTAGAACCTTTAGAATGTTTAGAATATATTTAGTCTGTTTAGAATATTTAGAATATATTAGAATATAATTAGAATATATTTAGAATACACAGAATATACAGAATATACAGAATATGCAGAACATATAGAACATATAGAACATATAGAACATATAGAACATATAGAACCTATAGAACATATAGAACATATAGAACATATAGAACATATATAACATATAGAACATATAGAACATATAGAACATATAGAACATATATAACATATAGAACATATAGAACATATAGAACATATAGAACATATAGAATATATAGAATATATAGAATACATTGAATATATAGAATATATAGAATATATAGAATATACATAATATATAGAATATATATATATATATATATTATACAGGATATATAGGATATATATATATTGTATATATGACATATATGATATATAGAATATATAGAATATATAGAATATATAGAATATATAGAATATATAACATATATAGAATATATAGAATATATAGAATATACAGAATATACAGAATATATAGAATATATAGAATATATAGAATATATAGAATATATAGAATATATAGAATTGATAGAATCGATATACTCTATAGAATATATAGAATATATAGAATCTATAGAATCTATAGAATCTATAGAATGTATAGAACGTATAGAACGTATAGAACGTATAGAACGTATAAAATATGTAGAATATATAGAATATATAGAATATATAGAATATATAGAATATATAGAATATATAGAATATATAGAACATATAGAATATATAGAATTGTAGTGGTCTGCACTGACCTCACAGGCAAGTATCCACACAGACAGGTAGGCGCGGGGAGTGTGGTTATATCAGGGAGCCTCGGTGGTGTAATGGTTAGCACACTGGCACGGAATGCAAAGAGATGTGGGTTCGAGTCCCGCTCTTGGCGCAATATTTCCCATTTTCACCACCACCCCATGACAGAATATATAGAATATATATAATATACGGAATACAGGGAATACCTGGAACATTTGGAACAAAGTGTTACTCATGCGAAGTGACCACTCCTAAATGCAGGCTGTATTATTCCTCACATTATGTGACCACACCTAAATGTAGGCTACCATGTTCCGCACATAATGGGATGATGCCTTAATATAGGCTGCCATGTTACTCATGTTATGGGACCACATCTAAATATAGGCTACCATGTTCCTCATGGTATGTGACCACACCTAAATGCAGGCTGCCATGTTACTCATGTTATGGGACCACATCTAAATATAGGCTACCATGTTCCTCATGTTATGTGACCACACCTAAATGTAGGCTGCCATGGTCCTTATGTTATGGGACCATCCATTAATGCAGGCTGCCATGTTCCTCACGTTATGGGACCATGTATTAATGCAGGCTGCCATGTTATTCACGTTATGGGAACATGCATTAATGCAGGATGTCATGTTCCTCACGTTATGGGGCCATGTATTAATGAAGGCTGCCATGTTCTTCACGTTATGGGACCATGCATTAATGCAGGATGTCATGTTCTTCACGTTATGGGACCATGCATTAATACAGGCTGCCATGTTCCTCACGATATGGGACCATGCCTAAATGCAGGCTGCCATGTTATTCACGTTATGGGACCATGTAGTAATGCAGGCTGCCATGTTCTTCACATTATGGGACCATGTATTAATGCAGGCTGCCATGTTCCTCACGCTATGGGACCATGCCTAAATGCAGGCTGCCACTTTCCTCCTGTGACAGGAGCAGACATCACCGACTTGGTTCACAACATCCTGGTTCACAACCCGCCTTGTTCTGCGTCAAGGGTCGCTGACTTTCCAACGACTAGGCAATGTTTGTTTATTGTTGTTTTACGTCCTAGCAACACCTAAGGTCATATCAGGATGGGTACCGACTTGTGACAGTGCGCACTGATGGCGACTTTATAGTCCTGTCCCACTGGGAAACCAGGCCGCCGGCACCATGACCTGGTATCCCACTCAGTCACATTATCCTGACACTGAACACCCCACCAGTCCTTGCCCTGTCCTAATAATGCCAAGCGCCTGGCTCGGAAGTGACAAGTATCAATTTTTAAGTCATTGGGTTTGACCTATACATACATATACATACATATACATACATATGCATACATATACATACATATACATACATATGCATACATACACATACATATACATACACATACATACATATACATACATATACATATACATACATATACAGACATACATACATACACATACACATACATACATGTACATACACATTTATACATACATATACATACATATACATACATATACATACATATACATACATATACATACATATACATACATATATATGAGTCAGCCTCACGAAAATGGGCCAATAGGTGGTTTATTTTTAAATGTCGGCATCGCAATTCTTAAAGTGTATTGCATTTCTTTGTTTTATATTAAATTATCCCAGAAACAAATAAGGTTGTTGTGTTTTCTCTACCTTTACTTCAGGATAAATTTAAGGACTTTCCAATACCTCTGTCAATGCTAAACTATAATTATGATGATCGACGCCGACATCCAATGATCGATGCCGACAACTTCCCCCATTTGGCCTCTTTTCGTGATCCTGACCCATGTACATATACATGCATGCATATACATGCATATACATACATATACATATACATACATACACACATATACACACATACATACACATACATACACATATACATACACACATACACATACATATACATACATATACATATATATGCAGACATATATACACAAATGTATAGATAGATACATATGCAGACATATATACATGATTATATATATGAATATAAATACATATTGTATTTAGAGATGACTGCATCACATATCTTAGAGTGGTCCTCCATTTGTGACTGCTAAGTTAATCCATATGTAGTCTGTGTCAATCTCAGACTTATTGCAACCCTGCAAAGGGCCTAAGCTCTGACACTTTCACACTCAGATTTGAACCAAACATTGCCATTACCCTAAATAATATTGCATTTATAATTTATTTATTTTATTGTTGATTACACATGTACATGTACACATACACATACTTATAAAGTTATATGTATATATGCGTATATGCACTCACATATGTATATGGCAAGTGGAAGTATATGAGTGGGCCAAAGACCAGTATATACCACTATGGTTGACTGGAGGTGCCCTATTGTTTGGGATGTATGGCTATACCAACACAGTAATATCATGGGCAGTTCTGGCATGTAGCCATATGTTGTAACTAATGAATTATTTCCTAATATTCACTGCTAATTTACTCAATCCAGTCCCAACTAAATGTCCTAGAAATATTCAGGAAATTAAATATAATTGTTTGCTTTCTAGTGATGTATTCCAATATGGAAACATCCCAAAACTCAGTGTCAGAGCCCAAACTGTCAAACTGCACATTAATCTTATATGAAATTCGACCTTGGAAATTAACTCGGTGGCCAAATGACCACCGTAGCTAAAACGAGGTAAACTCTCCAACCTGCAGAACGCCATCGAGTTCACTTTTAAAGTCCATTTAAACTACATGTTTTATTATATTTTCCAACTCAAAAGTAGCGGGTAAATATGAAGATGTGAATAAAGAATATATTTTGCTTCTTAAATTAAGAATTTAGCAGCTCGTTTCATTTACCCAGCATGTTAAAATTTGTCACCAGCTTTTAAATATGTTTGATCTTCAGCGCTTCTGTGGCTACCGCAGCAGTACCGGGTGAATCTTGTATCTAGTCTTTCACGTGCCAGGGTCATAGTGAGCAGCATGCTACGTCTATATTAGCCGAGGGACGATCCCCAATTTACTTATTGGAGGCTAGACCATGTATTAGCCCATGAGACTGAACTTATTATGGGTAACCCACTAACAACACACTAACCCCCTTCACAATCTACTAACAGCCACCTTTTTACAATGTAATGTAAACGGCCGGAAGACCAGTGCCTCAGCGCTGAAAAATGTATATTCTATATGAAAAATGTATATTCTTTATTCGCCATGTTATTTATTTGTGCAATTCTGGACCGATGTGAGATATTGAGTCACAGTGATGGCGGCCTTGTCTCCCGCAGCACTATAAAGCTGCCACGAGTGCGCACTGTCACAAGACCTTATAAGCTCCCGGAATGTATAATCCCAACAAACACCAACACATTAGGAATTATATATATATATATATATATTATGGGATATGCTGACTATTGAGAGCAACCCCGAGAGACCTGACAAGAACTGCATGGTGCATTCCATTACACAGTTATACAAGTATACATGTATACAGTTATACGGGTATACAGTTACACTCTTATACATTCATACAGTGACACAGTTATATGCTGTATAAACCATTATACGAGTATACTAAGGCCTGAAGCTTCCATCTGCTCCCCAGCCCTATCTACTCCCCCAGTCATCGACTGGAGGAGCCTGCTTAACCTACAAACTTCCATTCTACTCACAGTCACACTGAGATCCGTTGGGGGGCGCCACACATCACTGCACGCACCACTGGCCCCCCACGCCCTCCACACACTCACTGTACCGCCGGATTTTTCTTTTTAGGTAAGGGGCGTGGTTCCTCTTGCCAGAGATTACAACTCTTACCCACTATCATGGCTTGTGTCTTTCAGTATTATGTAGGACAACTATCATATATTCATATCGGTTTTGTTTGTTGTTGTTGGTACATTAGGTGTTTAAGCAGGGGAAATTGCAATCGTGGACGATTGGCCTTCTTCATTCCACTGCTCCTTGTTCTATCCTAATAATGCCAAGCACCAGGTTAGGAAGCAACAAGTATACATTTTAAAGTCATTGCTTTGACTCGACCAGGGTTCGAACCCAAGATCCCATGGTCTACCAACACGGGAGACGGACGCTCTAACTCATTCGGCCATCCCGTCTGGCTATACAGTTATACAGTTGTACCGGTATACAGTTATACATGTATACAGGTATACACTTATACAGGTATACATCTATACAGGTATACAGTTATACAGATATACAGTTATATAGTTATATAGTTATACAATTATACAATTATACAGCTATACAGTTATATAGGTATACAGTTCTACAGTAATACAGTTATACAGGTATCCATGTATACATGTATACAGTTGTACCAGTATGCAGTTATATATGTATACATGTATCCAGGTGTAACGTTATACAGGTATACATGTATACAGTTATACAGTTATACAGTTATACAGTTATACAGGTATTGAGTTATACAGGTATACATGTATATATACATACACGTATACATGTATACATGTATACATGTATACGTGTATACAGTTATACAGCTATACATGTATACAGTTATACATGTATACAATTATACATATATACATGTATACATTTATACAATTATACAGTTATATAGTTATACATTTATACATTTATATATGTATACAAGTATATATTTATACAGGTATACCATTATACAGCTGTACCGTTATACATGTATGCACTTATACAGCTATACATTTATACAGGTATACCGTTATACAGGTATACCGTTATACCGTTATACATTTATACAGTTATACAGTTATACCGTTATACAGATATCCTCACTGAGTCCCACCCACGCTGCTGGCCCGACACGTCACTAGACCGACACGGCGTTGTGTATTCCCGCTACACATGTTAGCTGGTCGTGACAACACCCTAACTTACCGCTAGGTGGCTGGGCACGTCCGTCTACTCCACACGCCTCGGGCCGATGCGACGACCTGGACGCGGTCACTGGGCGTCTTTCGTACGTCCTAATCAGGACCAGGCTGAGGATCACTCGGGGAGACTGTCCGTCCCGTCACTGCCCAGTGTCAGAACGTAGATGTGCGCCCTCAGACCGCCGCGTTGTCGTCGTCACGGTTCGCTGACTCCACTAGCAGGATCCGGGCCACGCAGGGCGGAGGGACCTGACTCAAGCACCCCCACCCACCACCACCCCCAACACACATCCATGGACACTACCCCAGTGCAGCCTGCTAAACACACACACCCCTTGTGTACACTACCATAGTGCAGGCTGATACTGGTAGACACATACACCCCTGTGTACACTACAATAGTGCAGGCTGATACTGATAGACACATACACCCCCTGTGTACACAACCATAGTGCAGGCTGATACTGATAGACACATACACCCCCTGTGTACACTACCCTAGTGCAGGCTGATATTGATACACACATGTACACCTCCTGTGTACACTACCATAGTGCAGGCTGATATTGATGCACATACCTACAGCCCCTGTGTACACTACCATAGTGCAGGCTGATATTGATGCACACATGTACACCTCCTGTGTACACTACCCTAGTGCAGGCTGATACTGATAGACACATACACCCCTGTGTACACTACCCTAGTGCAGGCTGATATTGATACACACACGTACACCCCCTGTGTACACTACCCTAGTGCAGGCTGATACTGATACACACACGTACACCCCCCGTGTACACTACCCTATTGTATAACTATACCTAACCGCAACCCGTACCATCAGGTCACGACACAATCAACTACACGGGCACATCAAGTGTCGACATAGACTGCACATATATATCAAACTGGCTACGGTAAAGAAGGCAATAGAAAGCAGCGGAACTCCGCCTATGTTTATATACACACATCATATATATATATATATATATATATATATATATATATATATATATATACCTCCAAACAAGGTCTGTCGGTATTTTCAATGTGTGCTACTTTGTCGGTGGGTTTTTGAATAATTAGTGTTGGGTATCTGAATAGCTTCAAGTTAATAAAGCCAGTTCATAAATTAATATCGGGCGGATTGATTGAGTAAGTAGAGCGCCCATTTCATGTGCGGTAGGTCGTGGGATCAATCTGCTCATCGTAAATGACTTATTACTGATTTCTTAGGTATAGTTGTTGCCCCGCTTAGCGCTCAGCTTTCCTAGGACATGGCAATGACTGGTTGGTTCCGTGACAGGATAAGGTGACTGAGTCTGATATCGGGTCAGGGTATTGGCGGATCGATAACCTAGTTGGGCAGCACTGAGTGGTACCCATCAGATTCACAAGTCTCAGAAAATGACAGAAGCTCAAAACCATTGGATTATGCAGCTTTAATACAGCCGTAGTTATTTGTAGGGCGGGAACACTCGCAATAAACTAATGTATCATTCATTCTAAGTTCACCGGCGTGTTTTGGTCTCTTACCTCCACCCACCCCTTTATACCCCTGTCACACTACGACGTAACGAGCCAACATGAGCCTGACGTGATCACTTTTCGTCATTACGTTGCCATACCTTTGGTTACATTATGATGACATCAGAATGACGTTAGACTGACGTCGAGCTACGTCACATTACGTCGTGTTACGTCGGCACGCGTCAAGGTTTTGAACCTGTTCAAAACTTTCGACATGACACAAACGTAAGGGTTTACGTTCGCCGTACGTTCTGTACACATTCGGCGAATGTCAATGACGTTAAACAGACGTTAGTCAAACGTTCCTCACTACGTTCCACTACGTTCCACTACGTTCCACTACGTTCCACTACGTTCCACTACGTTCCACTACGTTCCACTATGTTCCACTCATTGACCCACATTAAAGCTGGTGGAAACGTCCATGCGGCGTAATGGGAATGTCAGGAGAACGTCAGGAGAACGTCAGGAGAACGTCAGGAGAACGTCAGGAGAACGTCAGGAGAACATCAGGAGAACGTACTTCAGCATTTCGCCAACGTTTAATGACGTAAGTAACGTAAGGTAATGTAAAGCAACGTAATTCTAGCGATGAAATAACGTTCATAATGTTCCGTGAGCGTCATTATGTTGTCCTTTCGTTAAATGATGCGATCACTACGCTTTACCATCATTACGCTCTCGTCAACTATGCTGCATCCACCTTCAACTTGTGCCCAAATTTGCATACTACGCTGAGAACTTGGACGTTTTTCACGTTCTCCCTACGCTGACGTCGTTACGTCATAGTGTGACAGGGCCATGCGGCTGCTCAGCAATTCGGGAGCCTGTTGGAGGGGGAGGGGAGCATGCCCGGAGGGGGAGGGGGGGAGGACATGCCGTGATCAGCGGAGCACGGAGCTGCCACCCGGCCCGGTGCAGCCCGGTAGGGGGACACGGAGAAGGGGTACATGGGTCGGAGAAGGTGAGGGGGAGAGGGGGGAGAAGGGAGGGGGGAGAAGGGGGAAGAGAATGGGATGGGAATGGGGTGGGAGAAGGGGTGGGAGGGGGAAAGAAAGGGGAAGAGTAGGGGAGGGGGAACAAGGGAGAATAGAGGGGATGAGGAGGTGTCGGGGAAGGGGAGAGGGAAGGGGGATGGGAGAAGGGGGGGGGGAGGGGGAAGGGGGTGTAAGGAAGGGGATTGGGAAGGGGAGGGGAGGGATAGGGGAGGAAGGGGGAAAAAGGATGGGGAAGGGGAATGGGGGAGGAAGGGAGCGGATGGGAGGATGGGGAAAGGGAGGGGAATATGGAAGGGGGAGGAGGAGGGAATTGGGATAGGGAAGGGGGATGGGGAAGGGCGGAGGAGAGGGGGAGGAGAGGAAGGGGAAAAAGAGTTGGGGAAGGGGGAAAGAGGGAGGAGAGGGAGAGGGGAGGAAGGGAAAGGGGATAGGGAAGGGGAGGGGGAGGAGGAGGGAGAGGGAGTAGGAAAGTGAACGGGGATAGGGAAAAGGGGGGAGGGGGAAGGGGAAGGGGAGGGGGAGGAGGGGGGAGAGGGGGGGGAGGGAAAGGGGAATATGGAAGGGGAGGGTGATGGGGAAGGGAGAGGGGGGGGCAGGAAGGGGAAAGGGTATAGGGAAGGCGGACAGGGGATGGGGAAGGGAGAGGGGGAGGAAGGGGAAAGAGGATAGGGAAGAGGGAGGGGGAAGGGGGGAGAGGGGGAGGAGGAAGGGGATAGGGAAGGGGAACGGGGATGTCCATCGGTTGGGAGAAGGGAGAAGGTGTGAGATTGGGGAGATAAGGGGAGGAAAAGGGGAATGGAGTGGGGAGGGATGTGGGAAGGGGAATGCCATGCCTGATTGAGACGAGGTGTGTGTGGTGGGGGGGGGGGGGGCGTGTGGAGGGCATGGTTGTCATGGTTTAGTAGAACGATGCGCAGTAGAACTTGCTTACAAGCAGTTTGTGTATTTGGAGCAAATGAGACAAGTTGAGTTCAGGAGCCGCACTGACATACAGACACACAGACACACATACACACATACACACATGCACACACAACCGCACACAAACACACATATACACACATACACACACAAACACACACAAACACACACCAACACACACATCCACACATACACAGGCACACACAGACCCATACACAGACCCATACACAGACACACATACATACACACACAGACACACACATACCCACACATACACATACACATACCCACACAGACACACATACATGCACACATCCACACACATCCACACACATACACATGTGCACACACACAAACATAGCCACATGCACCCCGGCACATACACAGACACACACACCGGCACACATAGCCAAATACATACACACATGCACACACATATACATATGCAGACACACAGGCACACACACCCACATACGCACACACCAACACACCCGCACACACACATACACACACACACCAAGACACACATGCACACACATACACACACGCACACATACACACATACACATACATACACACATGCACACATACACACATACACATATACACACATACACACCACCTTAGAAACACACACACGCAGACACACACACAAACAGGCACACACAGATACACAAACACACATACACACATCCACACACATACACACACAAACACACACATATATTAGGATAGGACATGGACTGGTTGGCTCAGTGTCAGGATAATGTGACTGAGTGAGTTATTAGATCATGGTGCTCGCAGACTGGTCTCCCAGTGGGCAGCACTATAAAGTCGCCACGAGTCTGCACTTACACATTAAAGTTAAAGGATTTAGCAATGACCAATGTGTGTAGATCTTTGGTCCGGTTCACCATAGAGTTCACCCAAGAATGGCAGCACAGTGGGATCTATCAAATGGGGTGCTTCTCTTGTTTTGAGATTTGTGTGTGGGGTACTGAGATTAAGCAGGCTCGAATTGATAACAGTTACCTGCACAAACACAAGGTGGGAGAGTGCCGGTATCCAACTAGTCCAACTAGTTCTTTTAATGGCCACCAGGTGTCAGGGTTGAATGGTAATGGGGGGGGGGGCTGGATGGTATCCAACTACATGTAGTTCCTTTAATGTCGACCAGGTGCCAGAGTTGGCTGTTTATGACGAGGGAACCTGGGGCCGAATGTAAGAGTCACAATTTATCGGCTGCGGAGTTAAGGGCGGCCGGCGGGTTATCTATTGTCGGCGTTAATATATGTGTCACGGGGGATGTATCAGTCCAAAGCGCGCGTGGGTTAGCTAACGTTTCAGTTATTTATAGATTTGGGAAATCCCTCTGCATTTGTAGGCTCAAATATATTAAATGCGATCATATTTAACACAATTACATACGCAATAAGTGAAATTTGATCAATTCAACCCTAAATTCGAAGCGTTATTAAGGCTACCGCCGCATTGGCGGCGATATTAATAGTTATATTTTCGAATCGACGTTCGTACAGTCAACAAATCGCCGACGCCGCCAGTAGGGAAAGCGACGTCGATGCGGCGGCGGCGGCGATTTGTTTACTTTACGTTCGTCGATTAGAAAATAAAAGTATTAATATCGCCGCCAATGCGGCGGTAGCCTTAATAACGCTTCGAATTTAGGGTTAAATTGATCAAATTTCACTTATTCCGTATCTAATTCTGTTAAATATGGTCACATTGAATAGATTTGGCCCGAATCGGTCCCTAACCTGCACGTTATCCCAGGCTCAAGTTGGAGTTAGTGAACTCAACCTTAACTCCCGAGGAGTTTGCCTAACCCGCCCTCATACATTGACACTTTGGCCTCTAACCCGGGAAATCCGCACGACGCGTGGGTTACGAGCCCTAACCCGCCCTCATACATTTGGCCCTTGGGCGGTATCCAACTAGTTCTTTATAGGTCCACCAGGTGCCAGGGTTGAATATTTATGATGGGGGACCAGGACGGTATCCGACTAGTTCTTTATAGGTCCACCAGGTGCCAGAGTTGGTTGTTTATGACGTAGCGACCAGGACGGTTTCCGACTAGTGCTATCAATGCCCACCAGGTGACAGTATTGGCTGTTTATTACGGGGGAAGGGGGACCAGGACGGTATCAAACTAGTTCTTTATAGGTCTACCAGGTGCCAGGGTGGAATATTTATGATCGGGGGACCAGGAAGGTATTCGACGAAGTTCTTTCAATATCCACCAGGTGCCAGTGTTGACTGTTTATGACGGGGCGACCAGGACGGTATCCAACTTGTTCCTTCAAGGTCCGCCAGGTGTTAGAGTTGAATGTTAATGCTGGGAACCAGTGAAGTGGGAACAGATCTTTGTAGGCCAGCCCTAACTGCGCATCCAGGAGACCATGCCCCCTGGTGAGTCAACCCGGTGTCGCAGTTTCCGGCGTCAGCCAGTTTCCGTGGTATGCATCGCTTCTGCGCATGGATCAAAATCGAACAGCATCGTCACTAACCATATAAATTTAATATAATGTTTTTGGGAAAGATGTTTTCTATATGTGTACCAAGCGATTTGTTTCTAGGTGGTGTGGTTTTAGAGATATTTCACTTTTTCTGTATTTTCTGTATGAAGATGGCTCACGACCATTGACAATGCCTTGAGTTTGATGGTACGCGCAGTGCAAAACATTAGTTTTATTCAAAATTAATAGAAATCAAGAACCCTAACCTGATAAATGTAATATAATCTATTTGGTAAAGCTGATTTATTTATGTGTACCAAGCGATTTGTTTATAGGTGGTGTGCTTTTAGAGATATTTCACTTTTTCTGTATGAAGATTGCTCATGGCCATTGACAATGCATTTGAGTGTATGCATACCGCGGAAATTGGCGGACGGCGGAAACTGCGACACCGGCACCCAGGCCGTATTCGATTATGACGCTCGGGTGATCCGAGTCGTCGGAATTTCAAATAGAACACCGTGAGTGGAGCCTAAAAATACACCGGCCGTGTGCAAAGCGACCCGACCCCAGTGCCCCACGTCCTGGCTGAGGGTGCTAGGAGCAATGATGTCACATTTCTGCTGGTACCTGTAGCTACCAGTACAAGTCCTACGTGATTTTAATGGTTTTTTTTTGTAATAACCCAGATTACTTAAATGGAAATGTAACTAAACTATGCACCCATAAAATGCTTTAAATCCTATCTTGCTGTAGTTATACTGTAGTTATATTGGCTATTAAACAAAACAGTTCTGGATTAAGCCACCATTTTTGTTCCACCCCGAGCGTGTTCGCTAAGGCAAGCCGAGGTGGTAGGTTCTGCGCATGCGCCAACAAATTATTCGGATGACCCGAGGTGTTTAATGGAATACGCCCCGAGAGGGGACCTTCTTTGTAAACTCAGGAAATAAACGACTTCCACCACCAACCTGCCGTCTGATGGCCATCAGTACCTGCTCACTGTGCAGTCATCTATTCGTGACAGGCAGTCCTCCTAGATGAACACCGGGCGCAGTGGCCGAATGGGTGGAGCGCAGGCTTCCCGTGCGGGAGATCGGGAGTTCAATTCCAGGTCGTGCCAAACCGATGACTTACAAAATGTATACTTGTCGCATCCTAGTTTGGTACTCAGGATTAATTCGATAGGACAAGGACTGGTTTAGCTCAGTGTCAGTGACTGAGTGGGATATTGGGTCACGGTGCGTAATTGTAATTGGCAAGCCATGTGACCACTGTTGTCGAGATCTAGCTGGATGCACTCATGGTACTGTTGCGAAATTATCTGCCTTGTCATGTTAGTGTTATCAGCAAAGAAAGATATATAGACTAGATATCTGATATATAAGGTACAGGAAGCCCATGCACTAAGGCTTAGTACACAAAACTAGTTGGTGGATAATCCTTTTGATCACACAATTCAGGGTTGGGCGGGCGGTTCTAATTTTTAAATGTTGTTCTTTATTTCAGTATCTAAATAGATATATTGGACCATGCTAGAGTGATAAAAGAATTACGTTATGTATAAACTCTTATGCGTATATTATTCATGCAATGTAATTATCCTATTATCCTGTTCTCTATTGTCTTCTCCCAAAACCTGGACAACTTCTATAACTTTAGTGTGTTGGGTAGGTGGAGCTGGTGGTTGGTGTGCGACCTGGAGGGCAGGTTAGCTGCTCCAAGCAGCCCTACTCCCCGCCTTCCCTCCAGGTGGCCTCCTGCTCGCCCCCCTTCTGCCCACTCCACCTCCTATTTTTCCTCAGTGAAGACGTGTCAGCTGCTCCATAGTTCCGCTATCTGACACTGGTACACGTGGCTTCTACACGTGACCATGAGTAAGGAATTATGCTCTGCCTGCGGCGAGGAACATGAGGCACTAAGGGGTGCCAAATGTAAGAGGGCTAAAATTCCTACAGGAAAGAAAATTGTGAAGAGCGAAATGGACGAGGAGGATCGCACGGAGATGTCGGAGCAGACAGGAGCGAGCGTGGATGGGATGCGTGCTCGCAGGGAAAAGAAGGCTACTAAATACGATCGGGAGGTAGCAGTCGTCGAGGACGAGGAGGAGCGAACGTTGAGGGAAAGACTCAAGCAGAAGGCATGTGAGCGGCGTAAGATGGCGTTGAGAGCGGAGTTGGAGGAGACCGACGAGGAGGACACAGTCGTGAAACCACGTGGCCGGGACAAAGCACGTAAATCATGCAAGCCCCGGGCTAGGGCGGCATTACCTGCTGGGCACGGTGACCCGAGCTCCAGCTCTTCCTCCTCAAGTTCATCAAGTTCAAGCAGCAGCAGGAGCAGATCTAGGAGCCGGTCACGCCGCCACAGGAAGCGCCGCAGTAAGTTTGCCATTGACCGTTATGTAAAAGGGGAAAAGAGTATCAAGAAGGTCAGTTTTATAGAACTCATGTACGCGGCGCTCCTGTGGGGCATGAAAAAGGCGAAGGTCGGGATGGAGATGCACCACGTCCGTGGCTACATGGGACATTTAGCTTATCTTTGTATGCATGCCACCACGTCGAACTATACGGACGATGCGTACAGGGGCTATGATAAAGCAGTACGCGAGAAGGTTAAGGAAAAAGGCCTCAAACATTTTAAGCTAGGTGATCAGGAGCTGTCACTCCTACACTTTAATCTGGACAATGCTAAGGCGCTAAAAGATACTAAGAAGGTGGCAGCCGCACGCACGGGTGGGGGGGCTAAGAGGAGCTCGGAGCGTAGTAGTAAGGTCAAATGTGCGTGTTACGCCTTTAACTACAACAAAGAGGGATGCACAGCCAAGGACTGTAAGTGGGAACACCGCTGTCTCGCTTGCAAAAGCAAAGATCATTCGATCGAATCGTGTGTGAATAAACGCTACTGACTCCGCTTGGATGCTGTCGGGGCGCATGAGTGTGGGTGGGAGTTATGCATGTGCGAGCAAGTAGAGGCAAACATGTGTGGGCTAGGGCCACATGGGCCTAGCGGGGGGCCAGGCGGTGCTTCTGACAGGCCGGGCGACATTAACGGTTTACCCGGCGGGGGGCTGAGTGCGGGCTATGAGGGGTTGCCGCCCACTGCCCACGGTGGCATAAGTGATATAGTGTGTCCAGATGTTCAACAATGTAAGTGTAGTAGTGGTTCGGGAAGCGACATAGTGTTTGTCTATAACGTCACACGACCTGCCAAAGACACTAATCAAATTGCCATTGGGAACTGTTGTAATGATCGCTCGGTTGTTGTTACCAAAAATGTTGACTCGCTTAATACTCCCGACACGTATGTTAAAAGCTTGAATGTAGCGGTAGATGCTCCCCAAATTGCTGTTGGTTGCATGCTAGATGATGCCACCTATAACCCTAATTGCTTGATTGAATGCTCTGTGCAACCCCCTACCGATATTGTTGGTGGGGGTTTCAAAACTGTTATCCATAATGTCCCGTTCGATAAAAATGTTAGCACCGATGCGACCCAGGGCGAGCCGAGCTGCAGCAGGTCGAGCGGCCACAGGCCGCAGCCCCAGGAGGTTGCATCAGCGACCACGTGGAGTGGGGTAGGGGCGCGTGTTCGTCTAGGTAACGCCGCGGGAAAGCCAGTGGCGGGAAGGGACCACGTGGGTGCCCCGGTCGCAGGCTCGCACCCGGGCTTGGGTAGCAATAATGCAGACTGGTTGCTTGTGGTGGGGCTGGCCGAGGCGCGGGAGGCTATGGAGGGCCTCTTCTGTACTTTGTGGGTGATAGATGTGCAAAATGAGGGTATTGTCAAACTGTTTATTGATATATTTACTTCATGTTTACAGGGCAATTGTAACTGTGTATTTGAGGTACAGGGTGTCCCGTCCCAGCTCCGCCCTTGCTGTATGTTCGCGGAATGTCTGTGTAGGGGCGATGCAGACCCAGACTGGGAGTACTTGTTACGGGGTGCATGTTTTGGCTTCAAAGTGGTTGATGACGACTGTGACAGCAATTATTGTTGTGCCAATTACACCTCGATTACGAACACCAGAGTGTGTGATGTTATGTCGGCCCGCATTACTGACGAGATAGAAAAAGGCTTGTTAACAGTGGTGGAGAAGCGGTGTGTGTGTACGCATGCCTTGGGTAGCGTGCCGAAAGGGCACAATGATTTTAGGGCCATAGTAGATTGCTCCAGCCTGGCGGACAGCTGCGTGAACGAACACACATGTTCGTGTAGAACTAAGTTCAGCTACAACTCGGTAGATGACGTGACAGACTTATTGCAGGTGGGGGATGTCCTTGCGACGGTTGATATCAGCAATGCTTACCGTGCGGTGAACACACACCCAGATTCACGTAAGAAACAAGGGCTAACGTGGGATTTTGGTATTGTTTTCTTAAGGGATAACAGGCTATGTATGGGCCTGAGCAGTAGCCCGTTCGTCTTCTCGAAGATAAGTGACCTGATAGTGCGCTGCCTATGCAGAGAAGGTTATGACCAGTGTGTAAATTACTTAGATGATTTCTGTGTGCTGGGACGGACAGTGGGTGACTGCTGTGCAGCCCAGGGGACGCTAATCTCGATATTAAGAAGGTTAGGTTTCTCAATCAGCTTTAAGAAGTTGACCCCAGCTAAACAGATCACAACATTTCTGGGGATAGAAATAGACTCAGTCAAGCTGGAAAAACTCGAGAAACTGCGGGGGCAACTGGCGGGCTTCCTTGGTAGACGAAAAGCCACAAAGGGGGAGCTGGAGGTCCTGGGCGGAATATTAGCTCATTGTTGCAAGGTGGTACATGGCGGTCGGACCTTTTCTAGGCGAGTTTATGACTTAATAGCGTCAGTCAGAAAAAGCCATCATAAAGTGAGACTGAATGAAGACTTTCGTCGGGACATCGAATGGTGGCTTGAGTTTGCGGCCATCTTTAATGGGAAAGCGGGTATAATACCACCCAGTTCTAACTGTGTGTCGGTGTATAGCGATGCTTCGCTCACAGGTTTCGGTGCTATCCACGGCGATGACTGGCTGGCTGGAGTCTTCGATGCCAAACAGGTAGTAGGGCTGGAACTGGGCCATCACTTTTGCGGGGCCAAGGATGAGGGCTGTCAAAGTGATAAGATAAATGTGTTAGAAATGTGGCCGGTCCTTGAAGGGGCGAGACGATGGGTGGAAGGTTGGAAGGGGTCTAACGTTATGTTTGTCTCAGATAACACCCAGGTGGTCGCGGCTTTACGTATGGGTAGGAGTACAAATAAAACAACCATGAAATGGCTTAGGCTCATTTTCTGGGAATCGTTGAGGTTGAATTTTAATGTGATGTCAGTTTATATTAACACAAAAGATAACATCATCTGTGACGGCCTCAGTCGGCGTCTGCCTTCAAAAATATAGCGAGGATCAGGGATGCAGACGTGGCCAAAAGAATGTGTTGCCACCACTTGTTTGATTGTTGAATTCGTTCTTGCAGACTGGGAGGCCCTCGGTAGGGAATGGTTGGTTTTTGAGAGGGCTCATTACGCAGCGTCCACACAGAAAACAAGGTTGGTCCAGGTTTGTGCTTACTTGGAGTTCTGTGAAATGTTCGAGGACAGGCTAGAACCCTACCCTTGTGGTGATGACCAAGTTTGCCCGTATATGACTTTCTTGGCTAGGCGTCTCTGTGCGTCTTCAGTCAGAAATTACCTGAGCGCCTTATCAAATCACCTAAAGGACTTAGAGTGTGCGCCCATTGACTATCGCAGCCACAAGGTGAAGAAGTGTCTAACAGGTATTAGGCGCTTGAAAGGCGACGGTGTGAGGCAGGCCGCCCCTATGTTGCCTCCGGGTCTCCTAAAGGTTTTCGACTTGCTACACCCTTCCCTGGGGCACACCCCAATGCAGGCCGCGATGTTACTGTCATTTAGAGCCTTGTTAAGGAAAGGCCACGTGACGGATTCAGATTGTGCATTTACTAGGAAGGATGTAACTTTCCACCCATGGGGTCTCATGTTGCATGTGAGGAGATCAAAAACCATTCAATACAATGAAAAGGTACATCGTATCCCTGGCTAATGTGGGGAATAGGGCATTGTGTGCGGTGTACTGGGTAAGGAAGCACTTTGCAGATTGCCCGGCCCCCCCTGGAGGCTTGGCTTTCAGGATGCCTAGAAGGGGGCATTCCGTCCCCTTGACTTATAACTACTATCTGAGCGTGTTAAAGATGATCTGTGCAGGTGCAGGTCTGGATCCGGATAATTTGTCTATGCACAGTCTCAGGAGGGGGGGTGCTACCTTCCTCCGCTTGTGTGGCGTACCCATTGAAGTGATAAAAGAGAGGGGTGACTGGAAGTCAGACGCTGTCTTCCTGTATCTCCAGGCCTCTTTGGCCGAGAGACTGACCACCGACATGCGGGTGGCTTTGATCCTGGATCAATTGTTGTGAACTCTTGCTTGGGGGTTTGGTCTTTTTAGGGGGGCCAGCCAGAGTTATTGGCTCGATCCAACTTCCTGTCTTGTGTTCCTTATGTAATGTAATAATAATGTTATGTATAAACTCTTATGCGTATATTATTCATGCAATGTAATTATCCTATTATCCTGTTCTCTATTGTCTTCTCCCAACACCTGGACAACTTGTATAACTTTAGTGTGTTGGGTAGGTGGAGCTGGTGGTTGGTGTGCGACCTGGAGGGCAGGTTAGCTGCTCCAAGCAGCCCTACTCCCCGCATTCACTCCAGGTGGCCTCCTGCTCACCCCCCTTCTGCCCACTCCACCTCCTATTTTTGCTCAAATAAACTATGCGGTAGGTCTTTTTAGGGGGCCAGCCAGAGTTATTGGCTTGATCCAACTTCCTGTCTTGTGTTCCTTATGTAATGTAATAATAATACAGCATTCATGTACACATCACAATGTTTTCATTAAAACAATAAACACTGTATTCTCATTTAGAAATTATTTCATCATTCAGTTCTAGAAGTTTCAATTGTGAGCTTATGAAAGTTGAATTACTCCTAGCCCGATGCATTTGTGACAGTTAAACAAACAAAATCAAAAATAAATCAGGGGCTGGCGATTTTTCAGGCAGGGTCGGGTATGGTCACCAAATTTGTTTTATTTGGCCTAATAGGGAATAGATAAACAGGAAAATACACATACATTTATACAGCGAACAAGCCTTTTTGAGGGCAGCTGGATTGTACCACCTCATATAGTTTACTAAATAAATTCTGTCAATTATTAATAAAACTTTTATTTTTCTATGGGAATTTGTTTCCCTTGACCACAAATATATGATTGTGAGCTTTGTAATTTAATGAGTGTATATTGGCACATACTTGATTGTCTGCTTTTACATGTAAAAGCGATGGTTTGAACAAAAGACAAACATTTCTCGCCATGAATATGGCCTATGCTGCCGACACAGCGTAAAGCAACCACCAATCAATCAATCAATACAGTGAACAAATTAAACCAGACCCGTGTTCTTATAGTACAAATATATTTCCACAGTACGTTGACCTTGCAGCCTTCTGATAACGTCATCTTCCCGACATGACGCCGAATGTGAGGCTCCTCTCAGTCTGGGTAAGCTAAGCGGCACAACCATCTGACTCACGTTGAATCGCTGCAGTGTACACATGGATAGCTTAGAACAAAGGGACGTTTTTCCCACAACAGTTTATGCAATTGTGGAACATATCTAATTTGCAAACTGCAAGCCACGTTCATCCTGTAACCAACGACTAGGGCTTTTCACATGGTGGCCTGTGCTCTGTATACAGTGTTATCATAAAGCTGCATAGGTCAGTGAAAACATCAATTTTTAAAAACTAAATCAATTATCTAGATTTGATTCTACATATCTAACTTAGATGCTGGTGTACTTATTTAGCGTGCATCACCACACAGAAGGGCAAACTCAGGCAATTTCATAGAACCTGTTACTGTGGAAGCCTGTGGTGTCAGAGTTTTGGCATGCTTGTTAAAATTAACTTCAAATATCTCAAAAGTTAGCGATTTAAAATCAAAGTAACTTAAAAAAACAGTAAGTTAGAATATAATGATCAACCTAAAATATTTATCTCGGAAAAGACAGAAACGCGAAACCATCAGACTATGCAGCTTTAAGCAGGTCACGCCTACTGTGGTAGTTACCGGTGAATTCCCATCTTTAGACATGCGGCAGTCCACTGCTAGTCTCATTTCACCTTAGATCACGACCAGATCTACGAATAAGCGAATCAAAACACACACCGACTTATCTGTCGATCATTATTACAAAACCGAAGTATAAAACACGCTTAGTTCATCATGTAATCAGAGGACACATGAACAAGGACCCCCTAGATATAAAAGTTATATACAAATGCACCTACCACCCAGACAGCAAACTGCCTACATTGCTCCACAGAGGGCTGACTGCCAGTTGACAGGGAACACACCAGTTGAGGCGCGGTATCAGTCACACTCACACACAACTGATATTCATGGGTATTTATCGGTATTCATGAATATTCATGAATATTCACATACATTCATGAATATCCACGAATATTCATGAATATGCATGATACTCATGTACATTTATGGGTACTGATGTATAGGAATTTATGGACGTTCATTGATATCCATGGATATTCATGCATATCCATGGATATCATGAATATTTATGGACATTCATGGATGTTCATGGATGTTCATGAATATTCACATATATTCATATATATTCATAGCTATTCATGGTTATTCATGAATAGTAATGGATACCTACAAGCATCCATGTATATTCATGTATATTCATATACATTCATGAATATGCATGTATGTTCATGGATATTCATGGATATTCATGGCTATTCCAATAGATTCATATATAATCATGGATATTCATGGTTATTCATGAATATTCACGGATACACGCTACCATTCATGAACATTCATGGATATTCATGTATGTAGATGCATTATCATAAACATTCATCATATTCATGAATATTCAAACATCCACACAAATAAAAATCACCAGATGCGATTTGTATTTATGTTATCTTAATTTTAATTTGTTCATTTTACTTGCTTGGTACTTATATCATCTGTTCAGTGCCCACGGATGTAAAATTGGTTTCGGAATTCAAATATATTTACTGTCAGTTAAAGTTGCATACTTCGACTGCTTTGAGGTTCTGCTATGTTTAATTAGAAATCAATTGGATTTACCAATTCTTTCTATATTATTTGAGCTGAAAGTTGCATAGTCCGATGGTCTTGAATTTGTGTATTTTTCCTGAGATAAAAATATTAGCTCGATCATTAGTATCTATTTTACATTAGTTTAAAGCTACTTTTATTTTAAATGGTAAACTTTTGAGATATTTGCAGTGCATACATGGAAAATTAGTTTCAGCAAGCCTGCCAAAACTCGGACAAAATAGACTTCTCCAGTTACAGGTTCTAAAACTTCTACGAAATTGACTCAGTATTCTCTTCAATGCAGATATAAATGTTTAATAATTGCATCAGTATCTAAGTTAGATATGTAGAATCAAATGTAGATAATTATTTTGGTTTTGAAAATTTGATATTTCATCGGACTATGCAGCTTTAATGTAACATAGTCTAAAGCGTTAACTTTTAAGGTGTTTGAAGTGAAAACATGCAACACTGATTTAATGTTTAATAATTGCACCAATATTTAAGTGAAATGTGCGTGATTAAATCTAGGAAAGTGGCTTGGCTTCAAATGCACCCTAAAATCTAGCATTCTCTATTTCACAAACAGCAAGGTGTACATGGTGACCTACAAGGGAACCGTCTTGATATGACCGTAGATGTTTCTGGGACGTAAAACCCCAACAACCAACATTGAAGTGAAATTCGAATCTGGGTACATTCACCATTAACACTGCATCTATACAGTACCACCTGTCTACAACGGTCAACAATGTATTCAGACCAATGCTGTCCTGACATAGCAGGTGTCCCGTCATCAGACGGACGGTCAAACTAGTTAGTTTGTACATTGATATATCGTTCACACTTGGAGGGTGTCCGCTAACCACTGCGGTCGCTGAAAACAGGTGCTACTGTACATGTACACACACATACTCATATATGCACGAATGGCTCCAGCTATAGCCGGGCATCGGGGTATATATAGATAATATATATATACGTAATGTAGATACATGTATATCTACATTATATACATATATATATATATTTCATATATATATATATACACATAATGTAGATGAGACTGTCTCAAAAGGTGCTAAGCAATATGGGACAAAACTTTGTCCATAGTAACGATCAACACACTATCTACTTATGCATTTGCTCAGGATAAACTGATTTGTTTTTGACATGGTGTTTCATAATCCCAATAGAATACATATTGCTTTGAAGCAAATATCCTTGTGTTTTCAGTGTAACCGTTTCTGTGCTGTTTTGTGTCAATTGTTACTATGGACAAAAAACCGAAGAATTATCACCTTTTGAGACAGGCTCAGATATTTATATATATGAGGAGGTTGGGCGCAAAACTCCATACACGCCAATCCAAAAATTGAGATACATATCATAGTAAAACCTTCAAGCGGTTAATTTTCGTGTAGTTCTATATTTTGGTTCATTTCAACACAATAATAGTTAAATTAGTGAGAATTAAAATGACCTTGATGTAACAATCTTTTATTTTAATTAAATGTGTGGATTGGCGTTTATGGGGTTTTGCGTCTGAACTCTTCATATATGCATATACATATGTGTACACATATATATATATATATATATATGAGGAGTTCAGGCGCAAAACCAAGTAAGTCCATTTTCATGAAAAGTGAGATAACCAATGGAGACACCACTTCTTAGTCCCTATTACCCAATGAGCAAATCAGTTTTGTTTCAAAACCTGGTAAGTCCTATGTTAAATTGGCCTTAAAATAGGGTTTGGTTGCAAAACCTTGTAAGCGCCATTCGAGTTTGTCTGCAAAACCACGTAAGATGTAGCTGGCCAATCAGCTACGCGTGTCAGGTCACATTTTTTTTTTTTTTTGTTTTTTTTTTGCCTCGGGTGATTTGTCGACGTTTATGATGGAAACCTATGATGCAATTGATGAGGATAGTGGTGATGATGAGTAAGCTTATGGTGGAAATTGTGTGTTCTTTGATTCTGCAAGATTTCCATAAGATTAGTCTTTGACAATGGACTTACATGGTTTTGCAAACAAACCGAAAGTGGACTTACTTGGTTTTGCAGAAAAATCAATAAAAGTTGATTAATTAATGAGTTTTGGAATAAAGGTTCATTTATCACTTTCATAGTATTTTGTTCATTGCCCATAACCCTATAATACAAAGAAAAGTGGAATTACTGAGAATTATATTTATGGGCATATACAAATCTTGATTTTAAAACAAAAGAGGTCGGGTGGACTTACTTGGTTTTGCGCCTGAACTCCTCATATATATATGTAAATACATATATATATACATATATGTACATATATTATGTAATATACCCTGTATATATGTATCCATGCACCTAATTTGCTCTATCACCAATAACACTATGATCGTGTTGTGGGTACACTACATTGTCAATCTGTTCCCAGTAAACCTCAATTCTTATAAAGTTATGTGTTTGCACTTAAATCAATCAACCAATCTACTTAAAGACACACCACAACTGAGCAAGTACCTGCGCTCACAATGAGGCTGACGAATAACATTATTGCTTATGATGATATGCATAGCCATGGCTTGGGTAAGTAACGCTTGCCAGTAAGTGGAACTACAGTCGTACCTGTCTCCAGTCAAACAACTCTGCATGCAGGGCAATGCTGTCCTGACACAGCAGGTGTCCTGTCACAACAGTGGCAGTCTAATGAGACAACGGTTTGCACATTGAGGAGCTCCCCACGTGTGGCAGGAATCCGTTGATCACCGTGGTCCCTGAAGACTGCCTTGGGTGTGACTTTCTCCGGATATTTAGGACTGTTTTAACTGTGTGATGTTCCCCAACTGTGACACAACATTTGACAAATAAATGATCCGCTACAAAACTGGGAATTTGCACTCATTATGTTATCATTGAAGTTGCATAATCTGATGACATCATACTATTTTCAAAACCAAAGCAGCTACCCAATCGATAGCTGCTCTAATCTGTGGTGAAGATACATTCAATGGAACTTCTGTTCTTCTATTAAAGTGGCCTATGCCGATGGTTTTGAGTTTCTATCATTTTTCTGAGATAAATATGTTATATTGATTGCTATGATCTACCTTACTTTACTTTGAAGCAAAGACCCTATAATACTAAGACGGCTCACTCACCCTGTAGTGTGTAATCAAAATGACCAAACCCACCACTTGGTGCGCTGGCTGTTCTCATGGTTAAACATATGCTATATTATATGTATAAATGTATATATGAATGTGAAAGATGTGTGATGATGGCGGTGATGATGATAATGCTGATGATGATGTGTATTTGTTCATAGCAATTTCATATTGATGTGTATTCATACTTACCTATCTCATGTATAATATAATTGTATGTGTTTACATGTGAAACAGGAACCAGCAGCCGGGCTGATCAAACCCACCAGAAGGTTGCACTGCAAAATTTACATTACCATGGGAGAGATAGCGAGTGAGCCGTCTTAGTATAATAGGGTCTTTGTTTGAAGTAACCTTGATGGTAAATGGCTAACTTTTGAGATATTTGAAATGCGAATATGCAGCATTAATGTTGGCAAGCACGCCAAAACTCTGACACCATAGTCTTATGCAGTAACATATTCTATCAAATTGACTCAGAGAGCCCTTCTAGGTGGCAACACATGCTTAATAAGTGCATCAGTATCTAACTTTCACATGTAGAATAAAATGTGTGTGAGTTTTATGGTTTTGAAAATTTGATGCTTCTTCGGACTATGCAGTTTTATTATTAGTGCTGGACGATGTGCAGTTGTCACGGTGCATCACAGAAAGGACCAGTGTAGCTGCTAAAGTGCATGCTGTGGAAACCTTCAAAGCTGGACACGAAACTAGTTGTTGCATCCGTCCCTCATGTGCGCACGCAGATGTGGGTTCGAATCCTGGCCGAGTCAAGCCAAAGTCTTACAACATTGCTAAGTGCTGTTACCTAGCTTTATTAAGGAAATACCTGGGGCAGTGGGTGAACAATATTATTGGAATTTCCACGGATTAATCAACTAATCAACAATAACAGCGCAATAGTTGAATCATGTAATTTTTGGTGAAGAAGCCTTGCATCACCTTAGAATTGCCCTCCTGATATGACCTTAGATGCTGCCAGGACGTAGAACTCCAGCAAACAAACCTTACAATGGTATACTGAATTCTTTGTGGTATATTGCATGTATATAACAATAAATCACTCCAATTTTCAGGGTATTTTCCTAGAATGAGTAACCATGCTCCCATCAAGCAATATTCCACTGTGACGTAAACAATTATCTTCACAGTCAATTTTCACGTTAGTTTTCAAATTATGCTTCCGTTTTACTTTTTTTCTTAATTTTTTTCCCTGACGAATTTATTTACCATGCTCATAACGAATAAGTGTGTTAATACTTGTTTTAACCGCTGGGCAGCACTAGTCCAATTTGATTCGAATCATTGGAATTTAGTTTTAGTAATAATTTAGGTTTTCTTGCTTCTTGTTTATGTTGTGTAACTTTTTGTAGATTGCAAACAGTCCAACATCCAGCTTTTACTATACTTTGCGTAAATAGTGTCCATTTACACTATTTAATTATAAAAGCAATTTTAAGATAATCAACTATTGCTTTTACATTCAGCTAATTAAGTGTTTGTGGTGTAACGACTCAGATCACACATTCCGTGTACGCATTTATATCCAGGCGGTAGTTTAGATATTCCTCGTAAGTCTGCATATAATCCGAATTTAGGTAACTAATTACTTCTGACACATCATGTTTGTAGCAACTGCTCAGGGTATGCATTATTGTTGTACAGTCTGGGTGTAGGTAACATTCGAGGATTTTGTTGGATAAAATTAGTAGTTCTCTGGTGGGTTAAATTGAGTAGTTCTCTGGTGGGGTAAAATGAGTAGTTTTCTGATCGGTTAAAATAAAGAGGTGTCTGGTTGGTTAGAATGAGTTGTTGGTTGGCTGGTTAACATCAGTAGTTGTATGGTTGGTTAGAATGAGTAGGTGGCTGTTGGTTAAAGTGAGTAGTTGCCTGGTAGGTTAAGGTGAGTAGTTATCTGGTTGGTTAAAATGAGTTGTTGGCTGGTTGGTTAAAGTGAGTAGTTGTCTGGTTGCTTAGAATAAGTAGTTATCTGGTTGGTTAGAATACGTAGTTCTCTGGTTGTGAGCATGAATAGTGGTCTGATTGGTTAAAATGAGTAGGTGTATGATTGGTTAGAATAAGTAGTTGTTTGGTTTGTTACAATGAGTAATGGTTTGGTTTGTTACACTGAGTAATGGTTTGGTTTGTTACAATGAATAGTTTGTTGGTGTTGTTACAATGAGTAGCTTGGGTTGTTACAATGAGTAGTTGGTTGGGTTGTTAAAATGTGTAGTTGTTTGGTTTGATACAATTAGTAGTTTGGGTTGTTACAATGAGTAGTTGTTTGGTTTGTTACAAGGAGTAGTTTGGTTTGTTACAATGAGTAAGTGTTTGGCTTGTTACAATGCGTAGTTGTTTAGTTTGCTACAATGATTAATTGTTTGGTTTGTTACAATGAGTAGTTATTTGGTTTGTTACAACGAGTAATTTGGTGTGCTACACTGGGTAGTTGTTTGGTTTGTTGCAATGAGTAGTTGCTTGGTGCGTTACAATGAATAGTTGTTTGGTTTGTTACACTGAGTATTTATCTGGCTTGTTACAATGAGTAGCCGGTTGGCTTGTCACAGTGAATAGCTGTTGGCTTGTTACACTGAATAGTTGTTTGGTGTGTTACACTGAGTAGTTCCATCCCTGCATATAGCCCCCCCCCCTGACACATGAGGCGTTAAAGCGGTCTGCACTAAAACTAACTAAAAGCTGCTCCTTATTTCTGTGCAACAAAGGGTATCTCACATTACGTCTGCATCAGACAAATGACTCCCAAGGCATCTAAGTGATTCCTTAATAGCAATAGCAGCAACACTCAAAAGACCATGTGAACAAAATGAAACAAGTTAAAATGCCCTGTAGCAGCGCATCTTAGCCGAATGCTGCCTCACCATCCCTTCTGTGTGGCGACAAATGTTTCATAATTGCACCAGAGCCATGTTAGCTATGGAGAATACAAAGCTAGATAATTACTTTGGTTTTGAAAATTTGATGTTTTCATCGGCCTATGCAGCTTTAAGTTGATGTGGTATTCCTCTTAATGTGACAAGAGAAGAGTTCATGTATGTAAGTTGGCTATTTAAAACCTAATCTAGATAAGCGCTTTGGTTTTGAAAATTTGATGATTTCATCGGACTATGCAGCTTTAACCAAGAAAGAGCCAGTCCTGCATCTGCTGGGGGATCACTTTCGGTGGCAAACAGAGCGGGAACATCCATCTGAGAATAAGAAAAGGACACACCTGGCAATGTAGTGATACATAATTATAGAAAGGTATGCTGATGAATCTTCGCTGAGCGCAAGGATTTGTATGGATGCAAACAACAAAAGAAACAAGAGATGGACACATTTTGTAGGAAACACATTTCACAACTATTATAGACTAGAACTATGTAGCCCTCCCTGTGTCTATTGAGCAATGCGTGGTGTACAAAGAATATCATATGTGGACTCAGTTCCACCAGACCTGGTTTTGTTTAACTTCCTTTATTCGTATAGCTGCAGTCTGAATGACTTCCATTCCCACAGCCACTTTATATCGGATGAATAGCCAGGCACATGTATTTATTAAATTACAATAATCAAAAACGATGCAATGCAAGTATACGTATGCATAGTATTAGTAAAGGCCCTGTCACACTACGCTGCATAGCCTCAGCGTATGCCAACGTATCCGATTTTGTGATTTCGCACCAACACTTTGGTTTAAGCTGAGATACATTATGGGTAAATCGGAAATTTGAATTTTGTTTTTTTTGTTTTTTGTTTTTGTGTGACAAGTTTTTTTATTCTGCCCATAACGTATGAGGGTGCTTGTTTTCAATGCTGGACAGCTGTGATACTGGATTAGTCTGGTTCCGCACTCAGGAGTGTTTACATTGGGCATACGCTGATGCAATACGCCATAGTGTGACAGGGGCAATAGCGCACTCGATTACGTTATTTAGTCTGGACATATAGCAAAGGGTCAAGAAACTCCATAATTAATAATATATAAGACGGTATACCATACATAAATATATATATATATATTTATAAATAATGAGGTGTATTGTTGCAGTGCATTAACGAGTCCAGAAGATTTAACCTATATAACTAGGACACAACTGAAACAGTCTTGCAACCAATCAATCAATCAATTAATGAAATAATCAATTACTTAATTCCATTGTACTCCTACATTTGATGGCGACGGCGACTACCCTGCCCAGTGCATTGTGCGTTATTGGTGAGTCCTAGAAGGCAGCTTGGCAGTTTGCATGTCGATACACACTAAGGCCGTGTTCGATTATGACGCTCCAGACTATTCGGGTCATCCGAGTCGTCAGAATTTCAAATAGAACACCCCGAGGTGAAGCTAAAAATACACGGGCCGTGTGCAAAATGATTCAACTCCAATCCGCCAGTTCTTGGCTGGGGGGGTATCAGGAGTATTTGCGCTGGTACCTGTAGTGAGAGCCTGTACTGCAAAGTTACACTGTTTTTTAATGTAAAAGACCATCCAGATTTAAATGGACATATAACTAAACTATGCAATCATAAAATACTTTAAATCATATCTTGCTGTAGTTATATTGGTTATGTAAAAGAACACAGTTTCGGATTAAGCCACCATTTTTTCCCCCCAAGCGCATTCATTTATGCAATCCGAGGTTGTAGGGCATGCGCAAGAACAACAAAGTGGTTGGGATGATCCGAGGTGATTAATCGATTACGGCCTAAGAGGCTCTCCTCAGAAGAAACAAAGACTTGTACCAGTTAACGTCTGCCCACAGAACACGGTGGTGCGCCTCACAGAGAGGAGATATTTGGATGGGAAATTTGCGGGTCTTGCTTTACTTCCCTGTGTCTGTGCTTATATGAACATGAGATGAAGAGAAATAAGCGACCAGGAAGTGAAGAGGACACACCTACTGCATGTCATGTAAGAAGTAGCAGGCATATAGAAGACCCACGTGTACACGGTTGTGACTGGTGTGTGTAGGAGGGCATGTGGTGTGTGTAGTAGGGCATGTTATATGTGAAATAATGCATGCTGTGTGTAGTAGGGCATGTTGTGTGTGTAGTAGGGCCATGTTGTGTGTGCAGTAGAACATGTTGTGTGTGAAGTAATGCATGGCGTGTGTAGTAGGGCGTGTTGTGTGTGTAATAGGGCCATGTGGAATGTGTAGTAGGGCATGTTGTGTGTAGTAGGGCATGTTGTGTGTGTAGTAGGGCCATGTGGCGTGTGTAGTAGGGCATGTTGTGTGTGTAGTAGGGATTGTTGTGTGTGTAGTAGGGCATGTTGTGTGTAGTAGGGCATGTTGTGTGTAGTAATGCATGCTGTGTGTAGTAGGGCATGTTGTGTGTGTAGTAATGCATGATGTGTGTAGTAGGGCATGTTGTGTGTAGTAGGACATGTTGTGTGTGCAGTGGGGCATGTTGTGTGTGCAGTAGGGCATGTTGTGTGTGTAGTAGAGCCATGGGGTGTGTGCAGTAGGACATGTTGTGTGTGAAGTAATGCATGGCATGTGTACTAGGGCGTGGTGTGTGTGTAATAGGGCCATGTGGCATGTGTAGTAGGGCATGTTGTGTGTGTAGTGGGGCATGTTGTGTGTGTAGTAGGGCCATGTGTTGTGTGTAGTAGAACATGTTGTGTGTGAAGTAATGCACAGCATGTGTAGTAGGGCGTGTTGTGTGTGTAATAGGGCCATGTGGCATGTGTAGTAGGGCATGTTGTGTGTAGTAGGGATTGTTGTGTGTGTAGTAGGGCATGTTGTGTGTAGTAGGGCATGGTGTGTGTAGTAATGCATGATGTGTGTAGTAGGGCATGTTGTGTGTGTAGTAATGCATGCTGTGTGTAGTAGGGCATGTTGTGTGTAGTAGGGCATGTTGTGTCTGCAGTGGGGCATGTTGTGTGCGCAGTAGGGCATGTTGTGTGTGTAGTAGGGCCATGTTGTGTGTGTAGTAGAACATGTTGTGTGTGAAGTAATGCATGGCATGTGTAGTAGGGCGTGTTGTGTGTGTAATAGGGCCATGTGGCATGTGTAGTAGGGCATGTTGTGTGTGTACTGGGGCATGTTGTGTGTATAGTAGGGCCATGTTGTGTGTGCAGTAGCACATGTTCTGTGTGAAGTAATGCCTGGCGTGTGTAGTAGGGTGTGTTGTGTGTGTAATAGGGACATGTGGCATGTGTACTAGGGCATGTTGTGTGCGTAGTAATGCATGATGTGTGTAGTAGGGCATGTTGTGTGTAGTAGGGCATGTTGTGTGTGCAGTGGGGCATGTTGTGTGTGCAGTAGGGCATGTTGTGTGTGTAGTAGAGCCATGTTGTGTGTGCAGTAGGACATGTTGTGTGTGAAGTAATGCATGGCATGTGTACTAGGGCGTGTTGTGTGTGTAATAGGGCCATGTGGCATGTGTAGTAGGGCATGTTGTGTGTGTAGTTGGGCATGTTGTGTGTGCAGTAGGGCCATGTTGTGTGTGTAGTAGAACATGTTGTGTGTGAAGTAATGCATGGCATGTGTAGTAGGACGTGTTGTGTGTGTAATAGGGCCATGTGGCATGTGTAGTAGGGCATGTGGTGTGTGTAGTAGGGCCATGTGGCGAGTGTAGTATGGCATGTTGTGTGTGTAGTAGGGATTGTTGTGTGTGTAGTGGGGCATGTTGTGTGTGCAGTAGGACATGTTGTGTTTATTGTTTGCTTGTTGTTGGTTTGTTGTTTTACGTCCTAGCAACATCTAAGGTCATATCAGGAAGGGTACCGACTTGTGACAGTGGGCACTCATGGTGACTTTATAGTGATGTCCAACTAGGTACCAACGTGCCATCACGGTGATCTGATATTCCACTCAGTCACATTATCCTGACACTGAGCCAGTCCTTGCGCTATCATAATAATGACGAGCACCTGGCTAGGAAGCAACACATATTGTACGTAGTAGGGCATGTTGTGGGTAGTAGTGCATGTTGTGTGTGTAGCAGGGAATGTTGTGTGTGTAGTAGGGTATGTTGTGTGGGTAGTAGGGAATGTTGTGTGTAGTAGGGCATGTTATGCATTAATATGGCAAGTTGTGTGTAGTATGTCATGTTGTGTATAGTAGGACACGTTGTGTGTGTAGTAGGAGATATATTGTGTGTGCAGTAGGGCATGTTGTGTGTGTAGTAGGACAGGGTTGTGTGTAGTATGGCATGGTATGTGCAGTAGGGCATGTTGTGTGTGTAGTAGGGCATGTTGTGTGTTGTAGGGCACATTGTCTGTAGTAGTGCATGTTATGTGTGTAGTAGGGCATGTTATGTGCGTAGTAGGGCATGGTGTGTGTAGTAGGGAATGGTGTGTGTAGTAGGACATGTTGTGTGTGTAGTAGGACATATTGTGTTAGCACAAGGGAATTGTGTGTGTGTAGTAGGACAGGGGTGCGTGTAGTATGGCAAGGTATGTCTAGTAGGGCATGTTGTGTGTAGTAGGGCATGTTATGTGTGTAGTAGGGCATGTTATGTGTGTAGTAGGGCATGTTGGATGTGTAGTAGGGCATGTTGTGTGTGTAGTAGGACATATAGTGTGTGCAGTATGGCATGTTGTGTGTGTAGTAGGACATGGTTGTGTGTAATACGGCATGGTATGTGTAGTAGGGCATGTTTTGTGTGTAGTAGGGCATGTAGTGTGTAGTAGGGCACATTGGCTGTAGTAGGGCATGGTATGTGTGTAGTAAGGCATGTTATGTGTGTAGTAGGGCATGTTGTGTGTGTAGTAGGGCATGTTGTGTATATAGTAGGGTATGTTCTCTGTGTAGTAGGGCATATTGTATGTGTAGCAGTGTACATTGTGTATGGTAGGGAATGTTGTTTGTAGTAGGACATGTTATGTTGTGTGTGTAGTAGGGAATGCTGTGTGTGTAGTAGGGCATGGTGTGTGTAGTAGGCCATGTTTTGTGCAGTAGGGCCTCTCATGTACGGTAGGGAATGTTGTGTGTAGTAGGGCATATTGTGTGCAATGGGGCATGTTGTGTGTAGTAGGGCATGTTGTGTGTAGTAGGGCATGCTGTGTGTGTAGTTGGGCATGTTTTGTGTAGTAGGGCATGTTGTGTGTGTTGGAGGGCATGTTTTGTGTAGTAGGGCATGTTGTGTGTGTAGTAGGGCATGTTTTGTGTAGTATGGCATGTTGTGTGTAGTATGTCATGTTGTGTGTAGTGGGGCATGTTGTGTGTTTAGTGTGTCATGTCGTGTGTAGTAGGGCATGTGGTTGTAGTAGGGCATGTTGTCTCTAGTAGGGCATACTGTGTGTGTAGTAGGGCATGTTCTGGGTGTAGTAGAACATGTTGCGGTGTAGTAGGGCATGCTGTGTCTAGTAGGGCATGGTGTGTGTAGTAGGGCATGGCATGTGTGCATTAGGCCACGTTGTCTGTACTAGGGCATGTTGTGTGTAGTATGTCATGTTGTGTGTAGTATGGCATTCTGTGTGTGTAGTAGGGAATGTTGTGTGTGTAGTAGGACATATTGTGTGTAGTAAGTTATGTTGAAGGTACACACTCTATATGTGAGTGGCTGGTGCGTGGTTTTAACCCCGGTGTGTCAGACTTGAATAATCCTACACTAACACCTTCTGACCACAAGTCCAGTCCATCACACAGCTAGTCTAATCTGAGCGCTTCCTTCCCATCTCAAGCATTATAAAAGCTCATTATATATATACAGCCGCGTATTTCCATATACTTGCATATGTCACTATAAGTTTGGTGGCACCGATCCACAAAGAGCTATTACTAAATACTGGGTGCTAATTTAACTCATAACCTGGCAAGACTTCAACAATTACCTGCAATCAAAACAGTTCTCAACCAAAGAAAGCAAAGCAACAAGAAAGCATGACAGTATTTACCTGACGGAATGAGCAAGGTATAAAAGCAACACATACAAAATATAAATTGTCCTAGCCCCATACACAGACTTGTCGCCTAAGCGGTCACGTGGTTCAGATAGGAGACGGATGCTGACCGCCTCCTTCTGCTTGTTCCGGGCAGTTACATGCACAGATTCACCTTTGGGTGTTGACACAGTTAGATTACTGCTCATGTAATGATGAGACCGAAGTGAAGGCACACTGAACTTGTTGCGGTATCGAAGATCTATGTATATTACATTATCATCAGGTATCGTAAATCTATGTACATTACGTTATCATCAGATATCGTAGATCTATGCACATTACAGTATCATCAGGTATCATAGATCTATGTACACTATGTTATCATCAGGTATCGTAGATCTATGTACATCACATTATCATCAGGTATCATAGATCTATGTACATTATTGTATCATCAGATATCGTAGATCTATGACATTGCATTATCATCAGGTATCATATATCTATGTATATTACATTATTGTCAGGTATCATAGATCTATGTACATTATGTTATCGGCAGGTATCGTAGATCTATGGACATTGCATTATAATCAGATATCTTAGATCTATGTACATTACATTATCATCAGGTATCATATATCTATGTATATTACATTATTGTCAGGTATCGTAGATCTATGTACATTGCATTATCATCAGATATCGTAGATATATGTACATTTTGTCATCATCATATATCTGTAGCCCTAGTACCTTCTGGCCTTCAATCATGTGAGCAATAATTATGATCTGCAAAGAAATAATGCGAAGGGATTTGGGTGACTAGAACGTCCTGTCAGTATGTCTAATTTATCTTAGGTGGTTTGTCAACTCCTATTATATCTTTACATGACACAGTATATGATGCAATATGTATATGCGTTGTAAAATTGATTATGTGAATACAAATACTGAATCCCAGCATCATGTGGCTCCACCTGCATCAGTCTAGCACACTACAATCCATAGTTCGGCGTTCTCACTTCATGAAGCATTCAACTAGTTCTGTAGCGTGCCGTAGGCGATGCCACTATCGGAATAACCCTTACGGCTGGGGGATGATCCCGGAGTCATGAAGACACAGTACTGGGGGGACCACATTCACTGTTTATATTCGCATAGTTAATTATACAAGCCCTAGTCATACATATGTCCCTTTTATACATACACACATAACCACACGTACATACACACGGATATCACTACATAGGTGATATACATAACTGTATGTATGCAACTGTATTTACTAACACACACATGCGCAGTTATTTGGTTCACAAGTACGCATGCACCCAATGACCTATATTCGGACGTCTTCCTGTTACGTCAGGCAATGAGACAGGGAGGAAGGCAGGCGCTGTGACAATGTGAGTGTATGCGCGGTGGTTGTGCACAGAATGTTTGATGAGCAGCACTATAATGACGTTAATTCACAACAGTTCTTGGTCGGAATGCAAGGTAGCTAATGATGGCCCCCCCTAAACCCCCCACCCCCAACAAGACGAACAAAACAAACAACAACAACAAAAAACAACAACAAAAACAACAAAAAACACCAGAGGACAATTCCACCAAATGTTTGATTATAATGCAGGGAACCATGTGCAGTGGCATAGCTAGACCTTTAACGATGTGTACTCCCAATTTTGGCAGGGGGTTTAGGGGGCCGCTTAAGCTTAAGCTGGCGGATTTTACACATTTTAGACTTGAGTTTTTGACACTCCAGACTACTACATGCCTCCTCTCTCTCTCTCTTTCTCGCTTTATTATTTTGTTGTTGTTTTTTGTGTGGACAAAACGATGTGGACGTTTTGGCGTACGCGCATACGCCTAGCTACGCCCCTGATGTGGGTCCTTGGTAAGAATATAATAACTTTGATGACATTCAAATGTGCCTCCCTTAATCATTGTCCTGTTGTTGCAAACACTGAAAGCTGCTTTATTCCTGCACCTGCTCTGATTAAATGGTGAAGGGTTCCCTGGAATGGTCTCTTAAAAGTATACTGCATTGTGTCGACAACGACATATTGCTCCTGTTGGCACAACGCGAACATGAGACCTAGGTCTCGTGACTATATTTGCAACGATCGAGCTCTGTCTAGAATTAGAAATGTGAAGCGTGCGTTTCCACCCTGTAGTTGATGCAGTGAACAGTAACCATGCTGGCCGGGGTTTTTGGGAGGGTAGAATAACATCTTTGGTCGAGCTACTGTTACTCAACAGGCATGCACATACAATGTCCCTGATACTCCGCTTAGAAATGCCGAAGATATCGCGACTCAAACAGAGGGTCGTCGGCACCCGCTGATGTCTCCACTACACACTAGATGGCGTCACCGTCCACTACCTCCCTAACACGAGGTGGCGGCACCTGAGCAGCAGCCAGGCGGCGGTCAGACCGTAAGTTGGCGGGTAGAGGCGGGATGGGGCCCAGAGCGAGGAGCCGCCGCTGTCCGTCACCTGCTCGGGACACTTGCCCTTGTGTCCGTAGGCGACGAACGAGTAGCGGATGTTGAGGCCTGTGGGGGAGCCACAACTGCTCGCCGCAATGTACCACGTGCGGTCCTCGTTCGACTTGAGCACGCGTCCGCTCGTGCACTCAATGACTCGCACTCCGTTGTCCGTCTTGTTGCTGACGCACCCCGCCGTCGTGTCGGTGGGCGATAATAAGATCACTTGACGGCTGCCGGGGTCCACCATGGCCTGCTTCTGGAGACAGTTCATGCGCGCCCGCAGTCCGAGAACCTGCTCCTCCAGGTAGAAGATGACCTTGATGCAGCAGCGGTCCTCCGGGTACACGAAGCGGTAGTAGATTCGGCCACCTGGTGTGCGTAGCTGGAACTTGGCCAGGTAGCCGAACCAGTTGACGGACTCAGCCAGGTGGCCTGTGATTACGCATGGCGCGCTGTCAGCCTCATCCTCATCCTCCTCCAGGAGGATGGCGTCACGCAGCGGGTCAGAGCCGTTAAACATGGCAGCACACGCCTCGGGGCTGACACTGCAACAGAGCAGAGGAAGTTGTTAGCATCTAGTTATGGAACAACAAGAGCTGTTAGCATCTCATGGTGGAACAACAAGATTTGTTAGCATCTAGTGGTGGAACAACAAGAGTTGTTAGTGTCTAGTGGTAGAACAAGAAGAGCTGTTTTGTGGGGAAGTAGACAGGTATCAGGATGTCAACGGTGCCTCGCCCTCCCTCTCCAACACAATATTAGCCTTATTATTATTGTTATTGTTATTACTGTCGTTATTGTTATCATCATCGTCACTGTCACCGTCACCGTCACCGTTACTGCCAGCACAACCACCACCGTCTCATAAACCACCCAACCACAACCACCACTCTCACAACCACCCCATCATCAGCATCACCATCACCACCACCCTCTCAACCACCCCATCATCACTACCACCCTCACAATCACTCCTTCCCAAAACCTCCACCCTCACCGTCACCCCACCACAACCACCACAACCACCACCCCATCACAACCACCACCCTGACCCCCACCCCCAGCACAACCAACACAACCACCACCCTCACAACCACCCAACTACAACCACCACCCTCTCTACCACCCCATCATCACTACCACCCTCACAATCACCCCCCCCCCCCAACCAAGCCCCCACAACCACCACCCTCACCGCCACCCCGGTGAGTGTGAGTGTCGGAGGGTCTTGGTGAGTGTCGGTGAGTGTCGGTGAGTGTCAGTGATTGGTGGTTAGTGTTGGTGAGTGTCGGTGAGTGTTGGGGAGTGTTGTGGAGCTTTGGGGCGGGGTCCTGTGTGTCGGGTGTCGGGGAGTGGTAGAATACCTGGGAGTGTCTGGGAGTGTCACAGAGTGTCACAGAGTGTCTAGGAGTGTCGGGGACGTTCGGGGAGGGTCAGGGAGTATCGGTGAGTGTTAGGGAGTGTCGGGGACGTTCGGGGATTGTCGGGGCGGGGTCATATGTGTCGGGGGTGTCGGGTGTCGGAGAGTGTTAGAATGTCGGGGAGTGTCTGGGACTGTCTGAGAGTGTCTGGGAGTATCTGGGAGTGTCATAGAGGTTCGGGGAGTGCCGGGGAGTGTCATGAAGTGTCGGGGATTGTCAGAGCCCGATCATGTGTGTCAGGTGTCGGGGAGTGTTAAAATGTCTGGGAGTGTCGGGGAGTATCCGGGAGTGTTAGGGAGTGTTGGGGAGGTTCGACGAGTATTGGGGAATGTCGGACGTAGTCACATGTGCCAGGTGGTGACATCCCAAATCCGGGTTCCTGCTCTGACCCTTGTACCAGACACACATCATCGGAGAAATGAATGCACAGCCGCTCGCCAGATGGCGCCAGCCGGTTCTGGGTCCGCCCGGACCCTGTATGCGGGGGGTGTCTGGGGGCGACCCGGGGGTGGGGGGAGGTCTGTCCTCCAGGGGGAAGCGACAGGAGCAATCAATGGTAACGACCAGCAGGCTGCATGGCCACTCAGAGCCAAGGGCATGGGTGTGTCATACATTACTCAGCCGGTGTACTACGACCACGTGCCCCATTACTGGCGTCCGGTCCTTGACGCCATCTTGGACTGCTGACCAGATGGGATGTCCTTATGAGTTGAATGTTCTGGCTTCCTAGCCAGGTGCTCGGCATTATTAGGATAGGGCAACAATTGGTTTTCAGTGTCAGGATAATGTGACCGGGTGGGATATCAGGTCATGGTGCTGATGACCTGGTCTCCCATTGGGACAGCACTATAAAGTCGCTATAAATGTGTACTGTCACATGTCGCTACCCATCCTGATATGACCTTAGATGTTGTGAGGACGTAAAATCCAACACCCATCCAACCTTGCACCGCCACACCTTGGTCGACCCCGATGTGGAAAAGATGCACAGATCTGTGTATCAGATGCACTGTATAGTGCTGAGCATTGCTGGTGTCCTGCACTGTTCTTGGTGAGTAAGACAAGGCGGACAAAGGAAGAGGTGGGAAGACAACATCAGGGAATGGACAGACCTGGAGTTTGGCAAGTCTCTCAGGGCAGTGGAGAACACGGAAAAATGGAGAAATTTGGTTGCAAAGTCATCTATCGCCGTGTTTACACGGGCAAGTTAAGTCGCTTCATATAAATCGCCTTGCCTAATACGCCTCACATTCGCCGTGTAAATGCGACTCTGAGGTGGATTAGGGCTGATTCGCTTCATATGATTCACTTTATGTAAACCACCTTGCCAGGTGGTTTATATGAAGCGATTCCGCTGGTTCCCGGGCAGCGATAGGGTCAAATAGCGGTGCTCGCCGGCTACATGCGCAGCTGTAACTATCGCTGGTGCCCGGCAGTGTTAGGGACCGATTAGGCCGAAATCTATTGAATGCGATCATATTTAACAGAATTACATACTCAAATAATGAAATTTAATTAAATTAACCCTAAATTAAAAGCGATATTAACGTAGCAGCTGCATCGGCGTCGAATCGCCGAGTGTAAACTAAACAAATAGCAGTGCTCGCCGGCTACAGGCGGAACTAAGGCTGCTGGTTCCCGGCGCCGAAACACTTTCAAACTCGCTTTGTGTAAACGCGCCACTACATCGCTTCATATAAATTGATTTGCCTAATTCGCTTCACAATTGCCCGTGTAAACACGGCTTATAATACACCAACGACCCTCCTGCTTAAGACATTGATGATGAAATGTTTCAAAGGGAATTGGCTTTACTTGAATGTTCAGATTATGGCTGCATGGAATGTCAAGTACTCAGAATGAAGGTGATGGTGAAGGTCATTTGGTCGTGAGGTTAGATGGTTGTTGGAGATTTGCCTCCTGGCAACATCTACCGTCATGATGGGTACCGAGGATGGGTACCGACTTGTGACAGTGCATACTCATGGTGAATTCATAGTGTGCTCATCACATTATCCTGATACTGAGGTGCCCTATCGTATTAATGCCGAGGGCCAGGCCAAATATCAATTTTATAAGACATTGGTTTGACTCGACTGGGAATCTCCATAAACTTTCCTACCACAGCCAAACCCTGATATGAGCACCACTTTGTACGGGAAGCTGACAAGCAGCAGATCGCTCACCGTCGACAGTGCGCATTCATGGCGACCTCATAGTGCTGTCACACTGCGACACATGCCACTGGCACCATAAGACAGCGGCCCCCTGTGTCCTATTATCCAGACCCTGAACATCCAGTGTGGCTGGCATTGTGTAATGTGGAGCACCAGGCAAGTTTCATTTCGCTAAGTCTTGGGTTGAGTAAGGAGGGAGTAAGGCGCGACTGCATAAGCTGCACAGGCTCCAAAATAGAGCACTCAAAATAGTAAACTCTTCCCGACGCAGGAGCTGCATAAGATAGCTCAAATAAAATTCCCCACAAACAGGCAATAGGATCACCTCACATTGTATGCATACAACAAATCTGACTGTGAATATGGCCTACGCTGCTGAAACGGTGTAAAACAACCACCAATCAATCAATCTATCAAACAGATCTCGAACCAAAAAAAAGCCAGGAGGTTTCAAACAAGGTGCACAAGAAGCAACAATGATCCGTTCCTAGCGATGGTAAAATCAAAAGGCAGTGCATATGATCGCAGTGTAGATAACATGAGTGCCAATATTTGGAATAAACTGCCAGCTGCAACACGAAATGCAGAAAATGCAGCCATGTTTAAGAAACTATTAAAAAAATAATGTAATCTAGAAAAACAAATGATGTTTAGAAGGACTAACACAACATATAGGAAATGCTGGATTTTGGACTGTTTTCAATCTACAAACAGTTACAAGCCATAAACAAGAAGCAAGAAAACCTAAATTATTACTAAGACACAATTTAAAAGATTTAAATCATATTGGACTAGTGCTGCCCGGCGGTGAAAACAAGTGTCAACACACTTATCCGTTATGAGCAGGGTCAATAAATTCAGCACAAAAAAGGAAATAACAAAAAGGGTCAATCGGGGGGAACTGGACCCCTGACATCCCTTCTTGAGATCAGCTATTCATTTCTCCAATGATGTCTGTCTGGTGCATGATACAGACCAGGGACCCGGATTTGCGAGGTCACCACCCGGCACATGTGACTATGCCCGACATTCCCCGACACTCCCTGACACTCCCCGAACCTCCCCGACACTCCCCGACACTCCCCGACACTCCCCGACACTGCCGGACACTGCCAGACAATCCCAGAGATTCTAACACTCCCCATCACCCAACACATCTGATCCCCGACACTTCCTGACACTCCCTGACACTCCCCGAACCTCCCCGATACTCCCCGAACCTCCCCAAACCTCCACGACACTCCCCGACACTCCCTGACACTCCCCGACACTCCCAGGCACTCCCATACATTCTAAGACTCCCCGACACCAGACACACATGACCCCGCCCCGATAATCGCCGCCACTTCCTGACACTCCGTGACACTCCCCGAACCTCCGCCTCATATAGTTTACAAACACCCATTTGTACCAACTTAGGACGAATGGTACCTTTCGATTTTAGCTATAATTTAGTTTTCCTTGGCAGTATTGCCATATTTGTGAGCTTTTAACTTCCTAAGAACATAGTCGATTGCACGCTCTGATATTGTGTGTGTAAAAGTGAAGGTTGAACAATTAATTATATGACAGAATCCAAGGTAAACACTTCTCGGCATGAATATGGCCTTCGCTGCTTAAATGGCATTAAAGTTGCATATTCCAATGGTTTTGAATTTCAGTATTCTTTCTGAGATAAATATATCAGATCGATCACTGGTATCTACTTTGCATTAGTTCAAAGTTACTTTTATTTTAAATGGTAAACTTTTGAGATATTTTGAGTGCAAACATGGAAAATTAGTTTTGGCAAGCACGCCAAAACTCTGACACCATAGACTTCTGCAGTAACAGGTCCTGTTAAATTGACTCAGTATTGCCTTCTACGCAGAAACAAATGCTTAATAAGTGCATCAGTATCTAAATTAGATATGTAAAGTAAAATCTAGATAATTGGTTTGATCTTGAAAATTTGATATTTCATCGGGCTATGCAGCTTTAAGCAACCACCAATCAACCAAACCTCCCTTGTGTGAATTGAGTGCTTTATCCACTCAGCTAAGGCAATACGCTGCTGTGATGAAAGTGAGTTATCTCACTATGATTACACTAATCTTATAGTTGCATAGTCCGATCATTTTTAGTTTCTGACATTTTCTGAGATTAACACACTAGCTTGGTCGTTATAATGTATCTTGCTTTAGCTTGAAGTAACTTTTATTTTAAATGGCTAACTTTTGAGATATTTGAAGTCTAAAATGTAAAAATCAGTTTTGGCAAGCAAGATATGTAGAATCAAATCTAGGTGAGTGCTTTTGTTTGGAAAAGTTGACGCTTTCATGGGACTATACAGCTTTAAGAAGATGTAGAGAGCGCGTAGGAGGAGAAACAACCAGCTTTAACTTTGACTGGCCTAAGAGGACGAGGAAGATGATATGGGTACTTAGCTGTTTAGCTCACCTGCTGAAATAAAAGAAGATACTAACAAAGCTTACATTATAAGACATATATGGCTTAGTCGTGCTCGTTCTACAGACGTGTATATATAGAAATCGGAGTGCATGACATAATTGGCCATTTGAGTAATTGATGGCTGGACACGGATATTATATTTAATCAAGAAAGTCTATATATGGATATCCGCAGACATTATGCGGCAATAATTCTCACCTAATTGGATCCAATCAAATTGAGCCGAGACCGTTCTCTGGATTTAGTGGGCCTGATATGTTGCTGGACACCTCATGAGGATGTCACCAGATAGGCTAACAAAGCAGATCCTCTATTCTCAACTGTCTTCTGGTTACAGAAAGAGAGGGCACCCTCGTCTCCGGTTCAAGGATACCATCAAGAGAAACCTGAAGCTAAGATACATTAAGACCAACTCATGGGCGCAACTCTCACAGCAGAGAGCTAAATGCAGAGCGGCAGTCAAGTTATGAAAGGAGTCTTTGTCGCCTTGCGACCGACAGCGTGATGATGATGATGATATGTTGCGCGAATCAGGATAATCTATTGCTCTATTAATATAATAATACCATACTGCAATATAAAATCCAAATCAAACATGAAAAACTGGCTATATAATTATATAACTGTGGTGGAATATTCCAAACTGTGTCCTTTATCGAGTTGTATATTCCCCGGTAGAGCGGCTATCTGATTTTAAAGTGGTGTGTGAAATGTTAGCACCACGGTTTGCTGGTGGGTGATGCTTGTGTGTTTGGACCACGGCTCCCTGGTCAGTAAAAAACCATCAGATTAATCATCAAGGCACCTTGCAGGAAATTACAACCACAATTTAAAGGCGGCGGGCTGCGCATGGCCGACTTAAGGAACTCAGTGTGAGCAGTGTGGGCTAAAGCTAATATTCCTTACATGCGGTATGCGGCATGCGAATGTGAATGCGAATACAAATCGAAAAGCATGTAAATGAATAGTGGTGCTTCTATACGTCGGAATGTGCGAATGCGAATGCGACAAATGGATCAACCCATGGACCAATCGGTGTGGCATGCAAATGTGAATGCTGCTGCGTTTGCCATAGAAAACAATACTGTTCCTTCACAAATATCTATGCCGCATATACGACATTCGCATGCTGCATGCCACATGCCACATGCCACATGCAGCATGCCGCATGCCACATACTGCATATAAGGAATCTTAGCTTTAGGGGGAGAAACTACAAAGCCCCCGCCTTCACATTCAGCATGCGTTTCCCCCCCCCCCTCCTTGAGCAGGAGCCTGGTCACGTGACATGAGCCCGCACACGTGATCCGTTTCACTCAGTGCACAGCATATGTCCATATTTAGAGAAGCCGGAACTGGACTGTTTATCGATATGGCTTTATTGTGTTATATAATGCATTAAGGCAATATAAACATAGACGATACTGTCTTAACCAGACATGGACTGTTTTTCGGGTACAGGTTTGTAGTGTTATAATAATGCATTATGGGAATATAAAAATAGACGATACTGTCTTAAGCAGACCTGGACTGTTCATCGGGTACAGGTTTGTAGTGATATATAGTGCATTATGGGAATATAAAAATAGACAATACTGTCTTAGCCAGACCTGAACTGTTCATCGGGTACAGGTTTATGGGTAGTATAAATAATATGTTTATGCAAATATTATTAGGATATGTTATGGGTAGTGTGTTGGGCCACTGGGTTGTGTGGTGTGTTCTATTGTTCTGTGTTGGTGGAGCAGCCTGGTGAGCCAGCTGGTTGTGTGAAGTAGGGGTAGTGGGCCTTGGTTGCAGGCAGCGGGTCAGGGATCGGTCAGTTGATCAGCAGATTTTAAACACAGACATTGCTCTCCTAGAGTTCCCCCTGCCTCTGTCTGATTGGACACCGGGCTGGATAATCACCCCGGATGGGACTGGTTCCATGTTCTACCACAGCGGCGCCACTTGCAAGTGGACTGACTGACCCCGTTAACCACACTGACATAAGGATTTTGGACTTTATATGTGATATATAACATATTATGCAGGTTTAAAGGCGCGGAAGGGAATTATTTGATCATATTATAATATGGATAGTGATAAGACTGTTATTGCGTGTAATAATCTCTGTAAGTGTCCTGCTACTACCCCCCCCCCCCCTTCCTGGGTGGGGTGGGTCCGGCTTCCTTCACCCCCCCCCATCCGGGGGGCTCTACATGACACTCGGGATGACGTTTTTCTATATAGTTAAGTAGCTAGAGGCCCGTGTCTGGCGTTGGTCCGCCATCAGCGCCTCAGAACTCTATCTATATATATATATATGCTGTATAAGAATTATATGAGTATAATAACCAGAAATTCCATTCTCACTCCTCACCTCCACCAACCCGTAATCAGGTGGTGGAGCGTCATCTTCTGCTCCAACCTACTCAACGTCAGCTCCAACTGTGGTGCCACCGCTCACCTCTCCTCATTAACCTCATTCACTTACCGCCAAACATATATATAACGGCTCTGATATTAGGTCTCATTTCTCACCATATTACCAAGACATACACATATACACACATATACTATATAGAGGTATACTCCGCCTGGCACTGGTTTGTTATTGCACCCTTTCATTCACCTTCCCTCTAGATCTCACAAAATATAACTACTAATTCACATTTATCTAGTATGAAGCACTGCAAATATATTACAGGCTTCTGTTCTTCTCATTTACTTCATAATTAAATCACATCCCCAAAGCAGGTGGCAGTTGTTATGTGTTTGATATACTTAACTATATACAATATATTCCATACATTGTTTTTTGTTTGCATTAAATATTAATAATATTACATAACTTTCCTCAACTTGTTGCTACTGGACATTGTGTGGTAAAATAGCTGCATTCTCTATTATTGCCTGTCATTACTTTGTCCACATTGGTATTAATTACATGGCTAGAACTCTTCTTTCCTCTCATATTCTCCTTCTTTCCCTTCTTTTTTTCCCCTCCGATTTATTGATTAAGTATTTGCGCGTTCAATTTGTGGACAATTAGTCTTCCTCATTCCAGTGCTCCTTGTTCTAGCCTCATATTTTCTAGTACAATCCTAGCTAGGTGTTGACAATGATCAACTGTTAAATCATTGGTTTGAGGGATTGAGCACCCCTGTAACAATATACGGTCTTTCGGTCATGATAGCCAAGCTTTGAATCATATCAATATCTCGGACGATGCAGTTTTTAAATTTTTTAAATTTGTATTGAGGCTTTATTTATACTGTCCATAGCATATAAGCCCGGGTGCCCAGGCTTGTTTTCAATGCTGGCCAGTTGTAGTGTTGGTGTTATATTACCACACAGTGGCTGCTGATAAGGTATTTGATTGTCTGCATTTCAGTAGCAGATAAATAATTGGTTGGTATGGTTAATAGCCTATGTTAGTTTTTTTTTATTTTCTTGGTATATATGTATTTATTTGTTCTACTCTTATTACTAGACTAGCCTACTCCTATTTACATATCATAGGCTTGTACCTAGCTGTGTGGTGTGTTATCTGGCTACTTTTGGCATGGTTACCTTCCATTGGGCGTTCTGCTGGTGGGCCGTGACATATCACATGCCCCTTTGCAGTGCTGCTTATTGGGGGTTTCCTAGCCATATTTTGCGCAGATATTTTTTGTAAGTTTTTAGGTCAGGAATTTGTCGTTCCATTACCGTTTGGGCATCCCACACCTTGGCAGCCATTTCCAGCGTGCTTCTCTCATGAGATTTTATTTGGCTTCTGGTCTGCTTTAGTAGTGGCGCATTATTTGCTCTAGTAGCCCTTTGTGGTTTTGTTAGAACTTTAATGTTTTGACTATAGCTATATGCTAATGTTTTCAAATGAATTATTATCCTATTTTCTAGTAATTTCACTTTGGTTCTTTTGTGTATGTCATAGGTGGGGTGCAGCTTTTCTACTCTTAGACAGATTGTTAGGGCTCTGTTCTGCAGTGTTTGCAGTTTTTTTAATAGCTCTTTTCTCGCACCCATGTAGTTTACATCTCCATAGTCAAAATAGGGGAGCACCACACAGTTGGGGGCCATTGTTATGTAATAGGGATGCAATGTGTGCCCACTCGTTGGGTTACATGGAAATAACTATGTGTAAATGTTATGCCGCACAGTGACCGGGATTGTGGTATGTTGTCTGGATATTAAAATACGGTTACTAATTACAGGAATGTTCCCTCCATGCACCAGGAAGCGGGCAAATGGAGCGCGACATGTATTATTGTTTAATGTAACTATGACGACTCCTTGTTACCATGGGACTGCTGGATAAGCACACCCAGCCATTCTGCAGACATTATGGACACCACCTGCCCTGGGGTTGAGTGACAGGTGCCCCCTCTTGGGCGCCACCCTTCCCAGGCTGCATGGGTGTCTGATTGGCTGGCTGTGTGAGCCCAGTCACCCTTAAACTCCTTGCACTTGCAGGACAGACAAGACACTCACTCTAGAAATACCAATGGAAGCTGTTCACCTCTGAGCTGTGTGTAACACCCATAGGACTTAGGTACAATGGGCTGTAGGCACTGATTTTGACTGAACAAGCAGAAGCTATGTGGGTCTGTGTAGCAGGTTGTAAGTGAGTCAGGGTCGCAGGTCACTAGTGGGTGAACAAGTGTTGTAGCAATAAAGCTCAACCTTATCACTGTCAATCTTGCGTGACTTGTCTCTCTTTCTTTCTTATGAGTTGTATTTTGGTATTTAGTAGGCAGCAGACTAGCAGACAGGTGCCATGATCCTCCTGATAGTAGTGAGTATACATAGAGTAACTGGAAGACGGCCAGAACACCAGTAATTCTTCACCCCCACCTTCCGCAGCGGTAATGGGCGCTCGGCTCATTCTGTCATCGCCCTAACCTCATCTTTCTTCTTTATGTTCTTGTTCTCCCTGGAATTGTTCCCGCAGTTCCCTGTGGACGTAGAGGACTAGCTCAAGTGGACAATGCTGCATCGCTAATATGTCACCAGGTACAGACTATCTTGACACACCATACCCAACATGGGTATTGTTTGTTTGGGGTATTAAATCCTGGCAACATCTAATACCCCTGTCACACTACAACGTAATGAGCCAACGTGAGCCTAACGTGGTGATTTTTCGTCATTACGTTGATGTACGTTGGATTACGCTATGATGACGTCATAATGACGTTAGAGTGACGTCGAGCTACGTTACATTACGTCGTGTTACGTCGAGTTCCGTTGAGGTTTTGGACATGTTCAAAAGTGTCGACGTAGGTCGAACGTAAGGGTTTACGTTCGCTGTACGTTCTGTTCACGTTCAACGTTCCACTACGTTGAACCCCATTAAACCAAGTGCAAATGCACACGGGGCGTAATGGGAACATCAGGACAACGTCAGGAGAATGTCAGGAGAACGTCAGGAGAACGTGCATTCAACGTACGTTCAACGTGTCATGACGTAGCTAACGTCACGTAGCATTCTTCTGACGATGGAATAACGTTCATAACGTTCCGTCAGCGTCATTACGTTGACCTCTCTCGTCGAACGATGGTATCACTACGCTTTACCAACGTTACTCTCTCATCCACTACGCTGCATCCACGTTCAACTTGTGCCCAAATTTGCATACTACGCCGAGAAGTTCAACGTTCTTCACGTTCTCCCTACGTTGACGTCGTTACGTCGTAGTGTGACAGCCCCATAAGGTTATATCAGGACAGGTACCGACCTCTGACAGTGTGCACCCATTGTGGCTTCATAGTGCTGCCCCACTGGGTTGGTTGTTGGAGTTTTACATCCTGGCAACATATAAGGTCATATCAGGATGGGCCCCGACTTGTGACAATGGTCAGGCATGGAGACTTTATAGTGCTGCCCCACTAGGAGACCATGCCACCAGCCACAACGCCCCCCTAACCTCCCTTCTCCGCCCTCTCACCCCACAGCCTCTTCACTCCGCGCTCTCACCCCCACTCTCCCAAATCCCCCCACCATCCCCGCCACTCCCACTCACCCCCACAACGACCCCTCCTTCCCACTCCCCCCTCTCACCATCAGAACCCCCACCCAACCACCCCACTCTGCCCTCTCACCCCCACAACCTCATACCCAACCTCCTCTCACCCCATCCCCCCCATACCCCCATCCCCCGCCCCCCCCCCCCCCCCCCCCCCCCCCCCAGACCACACCGGGTCAACTACCGGGGATAACACCGCTCCACTTCCGGGTTAGAGGTCAGCCTTATCGACATTGACCAGCAGCCAATCACAAGGCCGCTTTCATATCAGTGCCGGCCGGGAGGCAGTGGCGGGTCACATGTCTATTGGCGTTAGGATGTTCGCACCAAATCTGAGAACACATTTGACGGCGTGTCACGCCCCCTGGTGTGCACTCTCGGCCTGTGTCAATATGCCACCTCCCTACCGAGGCACCACCAGCACGCAGTCCCCGCACTGTTACTGTTAGAACCAATCAGCGCCACTGCAGCAACTCGTAATTCAGATGCATAGCGCGATACCTGGCACACAGCTATAGACTATATGTGTGGTATAAAGCATTTATACAAATATTATTGAAATATGGAACCCTGCCTGTATTGCATGTCGCGGAAGGGGATTCGAACCCGCTACCCCTCCACACCTCTTGGTCGCCGGGGGACGACCCGGAGAGGGACTGAGGCAAGTCTACCCGGCCATGTGTCAGGCGCATGCGCCTAGCCTCCAGCGTCCGCTAGGGGCCGAGGCAAGTCTAGTCAGGCGCATGCGTGTAGCCTCCAATTTCCAATGGCCTTTGCTGTATATCGGCCCAGGTGATTCCAAGCTTTAGCTTTAAGGTTGATTTTATTTTAAGTGATTACTGGATTTGTAATGTTGATTGATGATGAATTGATGATGTTGATGAATTAATGCTGTGATGATCAATATAGGGTAGGTCTTTTGTGGCCAGACAGAGTATCTACTCAATCCAGTTATGTATCCTGTTATGTGTAATGACTAATAATCTTTGTTTTCTCTCTTTTTTGTTCCCTTTCTTTCCTGTTTTTCTTTTTTTTCATGTCTAACTCAACATTTAGTCCTTATGATATAATTGTGAGCTTACTATGAAAAGGTTCTATCTGACAAAGTGACCGAATTGCTATTATGGATGTAACAATATTTTATCTACAAAAGGCTATCATGTAGTTACACAACTGTTTCTCAACTGGTATTTTTCACTGAGATATATTACAAATAATAATGTTCTATCTGCACAACTTCAGTCCTCATTATCTCGAAAGCACCATTTGTCAGATAGAACCTTTTTATAATAACGTTGCAATTACTAGACCTATGCTATATATACATAGGAAATGCAAGTTCATCATTGTAGGGGTTCAATAGAAAAGTTGCTGCTTTCTTAGTATCACGCTGCATATTGCTATTTCATGAAGTAGGATTTAGCAGTTTATCAAGTGTTACAGATTTGGCTCAATATTTATTCTGCAGACAATTTTGTCAGATAATAATGAGAAAAGTTGTATGGATGGGCGAAGATAGGGGTATCTCAGTCAACCTGTATTACCTATTGTAGAAAGGCTAAAGCTCAAATCTGTGGTTGTGTAGGCAGGCTATATTGAAATCTATACACACAAAGAGAAAGGAAGAGTATAAAGTGTGAAAGAAGAGAGAGAGTCAAGCCCTCTGGTTTATTATTTATATGGTACATGGGTTCAGTGTAGAGTATCACCCCACCCTATTCCCCCAATGGGAAACAAGCATTCCTGGCCCTACCAATAGGGATCCAGCATTCCTGGTCCCCATGGTTACCAGTGATCTGCCCACCACCACCAAGCTGTGGGGATCCCCTGGCCACCACCTACCTTGAGCTTGAGTGTGGTGATCCTACCTAGCAGAAGGGGGGAGCGGGTAGGCCCTGAGTTCCCCTTACACTCAGCCCAGCCAGCACCACTATGTCTATTTACATCTCACTCAGGCACCACCAGCACCTACATATACCGATACATGCACCTGGTCACGTATACGCGATCAGGAACAGAACATTTGCATTCCCCCACCAATGCATTAAATCAGAATATTTTACACTATGTTGATGCTTGATTGATTGATTGATTGATTGGTGCTTCCTTTACGCCGTGTCGGCAGCATAGGCCATATTCATGGCGAGAAATGTTTGTTTTTTGTTCAAACCATCGCTTTTACATGTAAAAGTAGAAAATCAATTATGTGCCAATAGACACTCATTAAATTAGAAAGCTCACAATCATATATTTGTGGTCATGGGAAACAAATTCCCATCGAAAAAGAAAAGTTGTATTATTAATTGATAGAATCTATTTAGTAAACTATATGAGGTGGTACAGTCCAGCTGCCCTCAAAAAGGCTAAAATGTTTTCCTGTTTTACGTTAGTATAAAGGTCATGCATACTGTATGCAGTGTAGAACTGTTGGCGCAGGGCCAAGAAATCAACGCAACTTAGTAAAATGTGTTTGAGTGTCAGCGGGGACTGACACCCTATACATTCAGGGGGAGGTTCGCCGGTGAGCAGAAAAGCATGTGTAAGCTACGAGTGGCCAATATGGCAGCGGCTAAGGAGCACTTGCTCCCGCCAACCTCCCGCATGAGTCTGTGGTGGCTTTCCCATAGATAGTTCAATTTCTTTAAGTTTATTAATGTTTTCATCCCACTCATGTTGCCATGTTGATGCAGTTAACTATATTTAACTATTTTCCGTTCCTTTTCACCATCATTATCATCATCAATCCATTAACTGCAAGGATGGTTGGGGCACCACAGATAACTTTGCAACCAGTTGACTCCATTTTCAGAATCGGAATGACCTGTCACTGCCCAGCCGGGTAGCATGTAACGTCCCTCAGGGGGTGGCCGATAGCAATAGGTGGAACAGTCCACTCGAGAGAGTGTTCCTGTTAGCGTGCTGTCACCTGTTGCTACGTATTAGCAAACAGGGGTCAACATAGTCACCCCTGCTACAGTGTGGTATTTTGGGGCTCATTGTGGATGATGAGATCATTATAATTTCCATATGTGGTGGTTATACAAAACTGAAAGCGACATGATGGTAGCTTTCTTCACTAAATACCTACAACTATCTCTGTTATTTTTTTTTTTTTTAAACTAAATGTATTTTATTCAGCGAATAATGTATTTTATCAGCGCCAGAGCACTGGTCTTCCAGCCGTTCATTGCAATTTGTTGGTAGATAAATGATAATATCAGTTGGAATAATAACCACATGAAAATCCTTTTTGATAATAGAAGCATAATATAAGTTGACTATTATTTGTAATAGTAACTGCATACAATTCCAGTTCCAATTCCAGTTCAACATATGTATTATGCGCTTGGTGAGCATGCATCACATGGTATTGCATGATTCTAGAATTTTCTTTAAACACTTCTTTCTTCCGTTGATTTCTCTCTATAACATATCTCCAATACACATATATATATTATATTGTAAATATGCAAATCAGTGAATCCAATCACCAATCCCAAATGTCGGAAATCTGCCCATTTTTGAATCCCATCACAACTGTTCCATATTGTGTGGCCTAATGATAGGATCGAAAGTCTGAGATTGCAGTGGGGACTTACATCACACAGGTTTTATGTAAATTTAAAGGAACATGTTAGGTAATAGGTTTTGAAAGAAGGTGTAGTAGGGGTGGGGTGGGGTAGGGGTTGCCGCAGAATACGCATGGCTTTCTGCATTCAGGAAGTGACTTTGCATGATAGGTCACTACTTCAACTTACACAATTTAAATACTTTAAATACATATATATAATTAAAATATTTGTTAGGATGATTTCAGTGCAACTTACACTAGATTGACAACTGCCACTCTACTCCCATCGGATATATATATATATAATTATTAGGCATACATATATATAGTGTATTATATATAGCAACCTAAGAGCACATTCAAAGTAGCGTCTTGCAGGTAGGCAGGCTTACAGTGTTTTGGGTGAGGACCCCGGGTTACCCGTAAGTAACAAAAAGCACAGCATTGGATTGAGCCAACCTTTAATGGGACGCCCGGCAAAGGGAGTCAGGTATAGGATGAGATGAATCTCTCCCTTGTAAAGATCAAACAAAACTACAGAGATCAAACTCAACTATCGTCCTTCAGTACTAACGCATGAAATGTATTCATCTCTGACCAACTAGAGATACTTGACCACATTATATAATACTCTGTGAAAATATAGGCCAAGTTCTCACCATTTTAGTGGTTGCATCCGAAATGCCACCCTTTTCAACGACAATAAATTAATGAACTCAGACAACCGCCAGGCACCACGACCGGTGTCTATTCTTAGCTGCAGACTAATCTTCTTTGATCCCAATATAGGTGGCCAGATGCTGGTTCTGGGCGCATTCCTCAAAATGTTATAGGTTACAAGACTGGGACAAACACCTCACCTTCTGAGTGAGGCGACCAATTAGCCACACACCGCACAATCATCACAGAAACACCTCACACAAACACCCACACCAGCCTCACACACACCACACACACACACCACACCAACCTCACACAACACCCACACCAGCCTCACACACACCTCACACAAACACCATACCAGCCTCACACAACACCCACACCAGCCTCACACAAACACCTCACACAAACACTGCACCAGCCTCACACAAACACCTCATACAAACCTCACAAAATCTTCACACACACCACACCAACCTAACACAAAACCGCACCAACCTCACACAAACACCTCACACAAACACCACACCATCCTCACACAAAACCGCACCAGCCTCACACAAACACCTCACACAAACACCTCATACAAACATCACACAATCCTCACACAAACACCGCACCAGCTTCGCACAAATACCGCACCAGCCTCACACAAGCACCTCACACAAACACCACACCAACCTCACACAAACACCGCACCATCCTCACACAAAACCCTCATACAAACACCACACCAACCTCACACAAACACCGCACCATCCTCACACAAAAACATCAGACAAACACCACACCAGCCTCAGACAAACACCATACCAGCCTCACACAAACATCTCACAATAACACCACACCGGCCTCACACAAACACCGCACCAGCTTCACACAAATACTGCACCAGCCTCACACAAGCACCTCACACAAACACCACACCAGCCTCACACAAACACCATACCAGCCTCACACAAACACCTCACACACACCGCATCAGCCTCAAACAAACACTGCACCAGCCTCACATAAACACCTCACACAAACACCACACCAACCTCGCACAAACACATCACACAAACACCTCATACAAACCTCACACAATCCTCACACAAACACCGCACCAGCTTCGCACAAATACTGCACCAGCCTCACACAAGCACCTCCCACAAACACCATACCAACCTCACACAAACACCACACCATCCTCACACAACACCCTCACCCAAACACAACACCAGCCTCAGGCAAACACTGCACCAGCCTCACATAAACACCTCACACAAACACCACACCAACCTCGCACAAACACCTCACACAGAAACCTCATACAAACATCACACACTCCTCACACAAACACTGCACCAGCTTCGCACAAATACTGCACCAGCCTCACACAATCACCTCACACAAACACCACACCAACCTCACACAAACACCATACCAGCCTCACAAAAACACCTCACACAAACACCACACCAGCCTCACACAAACACCGCACTAGCCTCAAACAAACACTGTACCAGCCTCACATAAACACCTCACACAAACACCACACCAACCTCGCACAAACACCTCAGACAAACACCACACTCACGCCTTGTCACTGTTTTTAAACAGTATTTGAATGTTTGAGGCCAGCGAGGGGTTAACAGTGTCCAATATTAATGAGTGCTTATTTATATTGCATTGTCTTCCCAACATTTTGTTCCCTCCCTACCAGAAAGGAACTATTATTGTCGATGACACGTACACATCTACCATGAACCCCTCTGCTTAGTATCAGATACTCTTCAAGTGATAGTGCAATAGGAATCCGTGATTAGATCAAGTGAGCAGAGTTTCAGTTGGCTCACGCTATAGAGGAGACAATGCCCGCTCCGCAGTGAATAACATGGAAGTTAAGTTGGTTAGAGAGAAACATTAATGGGCTGCCGTTATTGATATCTACATAATACATTACATAGTACATATATGTATATATGTGCTGTATAAGCATTATACAAGTATAATTATATGTAAAGTGATTACCCTTGAATGGTGCCTCTGCTTGGCACCTTGTCTGGACACCTCACAACTATTGACACTTCACAACTCAGGCGAATGGACAGGCTCTCTGCCTTGCCTGGTGTTGCCACTTATCCTATTCAGCTGTCACGAATCAGCCTCTTGCCTGTACCACTCCCTTAATATATGCAGGTATAGTAATAGCCTCAGTGGGTGATAAGTGTGGTTTCAACTAAGCCTTGCGATTTGATCCGGGTGAAATCAATCCATCCGCACTCCATGTCTGTAAATATATGCAATCATCTTCATCATTATATTATATTTACACATATATTTTAGTATTCAGCATAGAACTGGGTTTCACCAACAGTTATTCTTAGTGACTTAACATGGTGCTACTGTGATTTACTCAAACAGAAGCATCCCTGTATACAGATAGCACGTGCAGTGTCCGAGTGAGTGGCTTTCACAATTTGTTTAAGATCAAAATTAAAAGCGAAAGAAATGTCAACTCTTACATATGCCCAACATAAATTATAAATCTTCATATAGAATATGGATTCTGCTATCAATTGGAACAGTCTGCGGAACATTGCTGCTATTATTTGGAATGTTTTCTTTTATGGTTTCCTTGTCAGAATAATGGTACACAATTTCTCAGAATTAACCATATACAGTATAAGTTATAACCCTGTTAAACCAAGCTCGGTTAAACCAAACAAATGGTTAATCCAAGCTTTTCTCGGCGGCCCACCAAAATACTACAATTTATCATATAAAAATGTTGGTTAAGCCAAAGTCAGTTAATCCAAATTATTGTCGGACCCCAGGCCACTTCTGGTACGGTTAAACCAAACTTTCATGTGGCTATAAGGTCAACTGAGACCCCACCAAATTTGTTATATGATAAATGGTGGTATTTTGCCAGGCCGCCGAAAAAAGTTAGGATTAACGGATCATGTGGTTTAACCAAGCATGGTTTACCAAGGTTATACTGAATACACATAAAAAACAATAATCAAAGTGTCCACATACATTGCATAGTACATTCATAATGCACCCATGTTTTTGCCAAAGCGAAGTCAAAGTCTAAGCCAAAGCTCGGTTAAACCAATGATCTGTTAATCCAGACACATTTCTAGTGTCCCTTCAAGTTTGGCTTATAGGGGTTATACTGTATGTATATATATAAGTATGGTATGCAGGTATTGCAGGTGTAGAAATACCTCAGGGAGTTTAACGCCCCTGCCCTGCAGAGTTGTAAACCACTGCCTTGTGGTACATGTTCTTGACAGAACCGAAGGCTAAGGGAGCAAACCCTTTAAACAGAAAACCATGTCTCTGTGGCAGCATCAGGGCGGTTGATGTATGGAACTCCCAACATCTCCCGACCAGCCACTGCAGGGACAACTAGTTTTGTGCCTGTCTTGACATGTCCTTGCCAGTGTGAAACCTCTATTTGCTCCCCGAGAGAGTGCCGCTGGTAACTTGCAAAAGCCAGCAGCACTTCAACACTTTTGCAGGCAGCTTTCATGAAATGTACAACCGCACAATGACATTAAGACCGACTCATGCACGCAACTCTCACAGCAGAGAGCTAATTGGAGAGCGGCAGTCAAGTAATGAAAGCAGTCGTTGTCGCATCACAACTGACAGCATGATGATGATGATGATATATAAGAACAAAACCTACCAAGTAATTACCCTTAGTCCTATTAAGGAATACTAATACCGACCCATGTTAGCAAACGCTGCAGACACAGAGACACCTTACTGAATCAGATTAATGCAGGCCACGTCACCAGTCCCAACAGGACGACGCATACAATGAAATATGTTCCAATCTGCTGCATGGCATAGTTATCAGCAGTCATCATGACAATATGGCCCACCAGGGGGCAGGGGGCTGCATCCCCGGTCTGCGCGCTGAACGCCCTATTGATTCAACACGCTGTCAGCTTCATTCAGCTGCTGCGCATGCGCAGTGTCAGGCGTCTCTGGGAGGTTCCGCTTGAGTTATTACCGGGTTTGTGTTTTATAAGGGAGTGGCAGCAGGAGGACGGTCAACCCGCACCCACCACACCGCCGCCAGCTGGGTCAACGCGGGCACAGACCATCTGCTCACACCCACAGACACCACACCGCAGCCAGTGGGGTCAACGCGGGCACACACAGTTTGCACATACCCACAGGCACCACACCGCAGCTAGCCGGGTCAACACGGGCACACACAGTCTGCACACACCCACAGACACCACACAGCGGCCAGGCAGGTCAACCTGGGCACACACAGTCTGCACACCCCCACAGACACCACACCATGGCCAGATGGGTCAACACGGGCACACACAGTCTGCACACACCCACAGACACCACACCGCGGCCAGCTGGATCAACACGGGCACACACAGTCTGCACACACCCACAGACACCAGACCGCAGCCAGCCGGTCAACACGGCTGGCTGGCTGCGGTCTGGTGGGAAGGTAGATAACTGGGAACCCACAGACACCACACCATGGCCAGGCAGGTCAATAGGGGCACACACAGTCTGCACACACCCCAGACACCATACCGCGGCCAGGCGATTCAACACAGGCACACACAGTGTGCACACACCCACAGACACCACAACGGGGCCAGCCGGGCCAACACGGGCACACACAGTCTGCACACACCCACATACACCACACCACAGCCAGCCGGGTCAACATGGTCAGACACAATCTGCACACACCCACAAACACCACATGGCGGCCAGGCAGGTCAACACGGGCACACACAGTCTGCACACACCCACATACACCACACGGCAGCCAGGTGGGTCAACACGGGCACACACAGTCTGCACATACCCACAGACACCACACGGCGGCCAGGTGGGTCAACATGGGCACACACAATCTGCACATCCACATACTCCACACCATCTGCACACACCCACATACTCCACACGATATGCACACACTGACATACTCCACACCGTCTGCACACACCCACAATCTCCACACCATCTGCACACACCCACATACTCCACACCAATTAAAGCTGCATAGTGCGTTGAGAAAATCACATTTTACAAACCAAATCAATTATCTAGATTTGATTCTATAATCTACCTTAGATACTGGTGCACTTATCTTCCATCTTCCATCACATACAAGGGACAACTGAGTCAATTTAATAGAACCTGTTACTGCAGGAGCCTATGGTCTCAGAGATTTGGCATGCTTGCCAACATAATTTGGCATGTTTTAGTTTTTTTTGTTTTTGTAGATTAGTTGTTTAAGCAGGGGAAATTTCAATGTCGGATGATTGGTCTTCCTCATTCCACTGCTCCTTCCCCTTTCCTAATAATGCCCAACACCGGGCCAAGAAGCGACAAGTGTAACTTGTTAAGTCATTGGTTTGACTCGATCAGGGTTTGAACCCACGATCCAACGATCTACCCGAACCGGAGACGGACGCTCAACTCATTAGGGCCTGGCTGCACTTCACATATCTCAAAAGTATGCCATTTAAAAGTAAAAGTTACTTCAAACTAAAGTAAGGTAGATAATAATGATCGAATGAATATATTTATCTCAGAAAGAAAATGACAGAAACTTAAAACCATCGGACCATGCAACTTACAAAAAAGCACAATATAGATTTGTTCCAGTCTACATTTCTCGGACTGCTGAGTGGACCATCACGTCCTTCAGCGGGAACCAAAGGATTACAGTCAAACCTCCCTAACCGACCACCTCCACAGATCGACCCGTGCCCTATATCGATCGCTTTACTTGGTTCCCAAACGATCGCCCACACATTACCATTGTAACAATTTTTTTTAAACTCCCTTAAGGCCCTGTCACATTACGGCGCCATCATATGCTACGCACGAGGTCCCAGCGGCATCGGAAGCGTACGCCCAGCCTATGCCTAACCTATGCCTAACCTATGCCTAGCCTACCCTTAGCCTATGGTGGCGTATTCAAAGCGTATCCCGACCTATGCGCGGCGTACTGTGATGAGGTTTGACAGTTGTGATTGACAAGTTCAGCGTAAGCCCAACCTATGCATAACCTATGTCGGCGTACGCATAGCGTACGTCGAGCATATGAGCAGCGTATGAGCCATACGCCGCCATACGCCAACATTTTTTGAGCATGCTCAAAAACATTTTGGACGGACGCGCGTATGAGGGTGTATGACGGCGTATGATGGCATATGACAGCGTATGCCAGCATATGCATAGCGTATGCATAGCGTATGCGAAGTGTATGATGGCATATCACGGTGTATGGGTCGAAAATCCATACGCTAACGCCATACGCCATAGTGTGACACCACTTTTACAGAACGTTGGGGGTATGCAAGAGACACCCGGTGGGTGTCAATCCAGCATACGCCCAACCTATGTCAACGTACCCCTAACCTATGCGTAACCTATGCCGGCGTATGCATAGCGTATGCCTAGCATATGAGCAGTGTATGATCCATACGCTGCCATATGCTGAAATTTTGAGCAAGGAAACAGGCTTGTTGGAGGATCGGCATATGACGGCGTATGATGGCGTATGCGTAGCGTATGCATAGGGTATGGCAGCATATACTGACGTATATGATGTAACGCGCTTACGCCGCCATACGCTCCCGCAAAAAACCCTAATGTGACACCCCCTTAAACAGACCACCTTCATAATTGGACCAGTTAAAGTCGGTCCCATGGAGCGTCGATTTAGATAGGTTTTACTGTAGTTGGAAAAGGTGAAAGATTCCTAAACATAGATGATCTGCATCTTAATCAATAATCAACCGAAAGCACAATTTCGAGACTTCTCATCCCAGGCGGCCATTGTTCGTGGTGGTCACGTGGTGCATCTACTTAAGCAACGCTCACCTCACTATGCGTCCCTTGGTCGTGGGAGGCAGAGAAGCTTTGAGTGGGGGTTGGTGGAGGATGGGGGAGTTGAGTGCTGGAGAGGGGCGGGGTTCTGTCAGCATGTGCGGAAATTGACTCATCATTAACTTCCGGTTCATTTCCCGCGCTTTTGCAGAGTCGACTGTGTAGTGATTAGACATTGGTGAGGGCGGGTGCTTCCACCAGGCGGGCTGAGTCTGAACAACTGAGGAACCCGCACCTGCCACGCATAATGGACTCTGGTGTGGTAGTTCGGCTGAGGCACAAGTACTGAAGTATCCCCATGTCGCGAGGAAAGTCCTAGCCGACCACCAGACTGGGTGGCAAGTTGGTAGGTCGCCCGCCTTCCATGCCGGAGTTTGTGGGGTTAAAGTTGCAGAGTCCGATGAATCATCACATTTTCAAAACCAAAACACTTATCTAGATTTGATTCTAAATGTTTATCTTAGATACTGGTCCAGTTATTAAGCGTTTGTTGTCACATAGAATGGCATGGGGAGTCAATTTAATAGAACTTGTTACTGCATAAGCCTATGGTGTCAGAGTTTTGGTGTGCTTGCCAACATTAATTTGGCATGTTGTCACTTCAAATATCTCCAAATTTAGCCTTTTAAACAAAAAGTTACTTCAACCTAAAGTGACGTAGCTTATAATGACCAATATATTTATCTCAGAAAATGAGAGAAACTCAAAGCCATCAGACTTTTATCCCAAACCGAGTTGAACTTATCAACTCGCCAGTTCCTTGCCTGCCGAGAGGTAGGCCTGGGATAGAACAGGTACTAACTAGTTGGTCCAGCATGCAGGCAACTGGGACCTGTGGAGGACTGGGAACCTAGACAACTGGGAACCTAGGCATCTGGGAAGGTAGATAACTGGGAACCTAGACTACTGGGAACATAGACAACTGGGAGCATAGACAACTGGGAACATAGCCAACTGGGAACCTAAACAACTGGGAACAGACACCTGGGAAAATAGACAACTGGGAACCTATACAACTGGGAACCTAGACACTTGTGAACACAGACAACTGGGAACCTAAACAACTGGGAACCTAGACAACTGGAAAAATAGACAACTGGGAACCTAGACACTTGTGAACATAGACAACTGGGAACATAGACACCTGGGAACAGAGACAACTGGGAACATAGACAACTGGGAACCTAGACACAGTTGTAATTAGCCAACTGGGTACATAGACAACTGAGAACATAGACAACTAGGAATCTACACAACTAGGCACATATACAACTGGGTACATATACAACTGAGAACATAGACAACTGGGAATCTACACAACTGGGAACATAGACACATGGGCACATATGCAACTGGGTACATATACACCTGAGAATATAGACAACTAAGAATCTACACAACTGGGAACATATACAACTGGGTACATAGACAACTGAGAACATAGAAAACTAGGAATCTACACAACTGGAAACATTGACAACTGGGCACATAAACAACACTTACTGAGAACCTAGAACACCGGGAAGCTAGCTAACTGGAGAGCTAGCCAGCTGGGAACCTAGACAACTGGGACCATACACAACTGGTAACAACTAGACAACTGGTGACATAGACAACTGGAAGGTGGACAAGTGGGAACCTGCGGATGACTTGGATCCTGGCAGAGTGGAACCTGAGGCATTATTCACCTTTGTTGATCCAGATGACGCCGACATAATAATAGTTCTTTAATTGTTCATTGCAAAACAAATTGAATTCTGTTCATGTACTTATGAAATAGGTTTCAGGAAAATACAAAAATCAAATCTCTGGTAAGATCAACATCAAAAACAAATATTCCACAAGTGAAAAGGCAAATATAGGCAATTGGAAAATGTCAACTCTGATTATTAACCGTTGAAAATGGGTATACCCAGTACTGTGATCAGCGTATGCATACAATTGAATTACATACAATTGAATTAATTTTTGCAACAGTAATTATTTTTTGTTAAAATGTATATTCACCTGAACAAATGATTTGTACAAAATAATTAAGATACACATGATACATTAAGTAAACAGGATATGAGGTACACTATTTCATGATTACAACTGTTTAGCAAGGTTGACGTTGCGATATTGAGTTTGTTTAAAAAGTGTGTTTATCGTAACTCAGCTATTTCTCAGAGTGCCTGGCACTCAGAACTAGCGGAGCCAGTTCCCAGCGCGCCACCTTGCGGTTAGCTCTTGCCTCACTGCGTTGTGATGCACCACACGTTCCGACAAAAGGCGCAGCGACAGCTGTGTTCGAGGAAATTGGAAAGTGCTGTTTTTTGTTTCGCTTTTCAATTGGAAGCCGCAGTTTGGTGTCCCCGCCCCACCCCGCCCCCAAACCTTCCCCATCCCGCCGCACCGCGACCCACCCTGCCCCGCCCCGTACCGCTCCGCCCACCCCGCCCAACCCCGCCCCACTGCGCACAATAATTAAAATAAATATATTATACATGAATTATATTTGACCTCAACTTTACATTCACAATATTTTATATCGATAATATGGATATTATTCATAATGTGGACATTAGGGATGATAAGAATAATACAGGCAACGCATCAGATAATAGATTGCCAGAGACGCATCCAACATCACCCTAGAGGGATTGGTTTAATCGATAAGAATGCTGCCTTCCAATGTGGAAAGTCCTAGGTTCGAACACTGACCGAGTCAAACGAATGGCTTATTATAGCCTTGATTCGTGTCCGTTCCTTGCATGTCATTCGGCATTAGTAGGATATGCCAATGAACGGGTTTATAAATAGCAGAATAATATGGCTTAGTGGCATATTGGGCCCTGGTGCCGGAGGTATGTAATCTCCGCGAGCACTATAAAGTCGCAATGAGTGTGGACTGTCACAAAGCAGTGCCCGTCCTGATATGTCCGTATATGTTGCCAGGACGCAAAACCCCAAGCAAACATCCAATCCAATGGCACAATTTCCTTTGGATTTATTCAGCAGGTGGATATCACATTGTCGAGGTCAAGTCGAGTTGTCGGTTAATGTACGAGGGGCTTAAGTTGAAGTTGAGACAAAAGGAAGTGACGTCATCCATTCGCACCGCGATGTTTACTAAGAAACACCCTGCACTCCCTCAGTTCAAAACCCGCCCACCGTGGAGCTCACAGCAAACAGGGCATTGTATGTGTCAGTACAGGACCGTTTGTGTCAGTCCAGGGCCCTGTGTGTCAGTACAGGACCGTGTGTGTCAGTCCAGGGCCCTGTATGTCTGTACAGGGCCATGTGTGTCAGTACAGGGCCATGTGTGTCAGTACATGGCCCTGTGTGCCAGTTCAGGGCCATGTATATCTGTCCAGGGCTATGTGTGTCAGTACAGGGCCATGTGTGTCCGTACAGGACCGTGTCTGTCAGTACAGGGCCATGTATGTCTGTACATGGCCTTGTGTGTCAGTACAGGGCCCTGTGTTTCAGTACAGGACCGTGTGTGTCAGTCCAGGGCTTTGGGTGTCTGTACATGGTACTGTGTGTCAGTACAGGGCCCTGTGTGTCTGGACAGGGCACTGTGTGTCAGTACAGGACCGTGTGTGTCAGTCCATGGCCCTGTGTGTCTGTACAGGGCCTTGTGTGTCAGTACAGGGCATTCTGTGTCAGTATATGGCCCTGTGTGTTTGTACAGGGCAGTGTGTGTCAGTACAGGGCACTGTGTGTCTGTACAGGGCGGTGCGTGTTAGTACAGGGCCCTGTGTGTCAGTACAGTGCCCTGTATGTCAGTACATGGCTTTGTGTGTTAGTATATGGTCCTGTGTGTCAGTACAGGGCCGTGTGTGTCAGTACAGGGCATTGTGTGTCTGTATAGGGCGGTGCGTGTTAGTACAGGGCTCTGTGTGTCAGTACAGTGCCATGTGTGTCAGTACATGGCTTTGTGTGTTAGTATATGGCCCTGTGTGTCAGTACAGGGCCGTGTGTGTCAGTACAAAGCATTGTGTGTCAGTGCCTGACAGTGTGTGTCTGTACAGGACCTTGGGTGTCAGTACAGGACCTTGTGTGTCAGTACAGGGCCCTGTGTGTCACTACAGGGCCCTGTGTGTCAGTACGGGGCCTTGTGTGTCAGTACAGGGCAGTGTGTGTCAGTATAAGTCCCTGTGTGTTAGTACAGGGCCCTGTGTGTCAGTACAGGGCCTTGTGTGTCAGTACAGAGCATTGTGTGTCAGTACATGACATTGTGTGTCACTGTCAGTACATTACCCTGTGTGTCAGTACAGGGCCTTGTGTGTCAGTACATGACCCTGTGTGTCAGTACAGGGCCTTGTGTGTCAGTACACCTGTGTGGTCCATTTCAAACACAAGGCGTCAGTTTCCCGGATAGTGCCCGGAGTCCGTTAGCGGGAATGTGCGCCATGATTGGATGATTGACTGAAAGCAGACGACACCTGCTAAAACGCATCAATTTCCCGCCATTTCAGTCGCGCGTCCCGACGCTCGCATTACGGTGGATTCCTTCACAGCACTTTGCTATAAAAACAGTTGTATTCAATTATTTTACACCACCTGTCGGCTTATGGTCTGTGCCATCCTTTATTGTTGAAGGACTGTGCATTCCGTTGAACCGCCATGTCACGACACTTGTACGCCCGGTGATTTGTAGGGCTATAATTGTGAGGGACACACGGTTGTCATATTAGAATATCCCACTAACATTACCGGTGTTTTCAGAGCCGCTGGTCCCTCAGGAAGGACATCGGGTCGCAGCTGCAGCTTACACGGTGGAAGCTAAGTTGGTTGTTGGCATGTTACGTCCTGGCAACAACTAAGGTCATATCAGGATGGGTACCAATATGTGACAGTTCGCACTCATGGTGAATTTATAGTGCGGCCTCACTGGGAGAACAGGCTGCCAGCACTATGCCCCAATATCCCACTGTCACATTATCCTGACGTTGATCCAACCAGTCCTTGGTTTGACTGAACGGCATCATTAGGATAGGGCAAGGACTGGTTGGCTCAGTGGTAGGATAATGTGACTGAGTGGGGTAGTGAGTCATGGTGCGGGTGGCCTGATCTCCCAGTGGGGCAACACTATAAAATCGTCATGAGTGCGCACTTTCACAAGTCGGTGCCCGTCCTGATATGACCTTATATGTTGCTAGGGCGTAAAACCCTAACAACCAACGAACCAACCCGCTCCCTGCTCCAATCTGACTGCATTCAAGCCGAGCTACAAGCAACGACCCACCGGTCTCCCTTCTTCCCGCTGACTCCATTCAAGCCGAGCTACAACCAACGAACCAACCAGCTCCCTGCTTCCAGCTGACTGCATTCAAGCCGTGCTACAATCAACGACCCAACCAGCTCCCTGCTTCCAGCTGACTTCATTCAAGCCGAGCTTCAACCAACGACCCAACCAGCTCCCTGCTTCCGCCTGACTGCATTCAAGCCGAGCTACAACCAATGACCCAACCAGCTCCCTGCTTCCGGCTGACTGCATTCAAGCTGCGCTACAACCAATGACCCAACCAGCTCCCTGCTCCCAGCTGACTGCATTCAAGCCGAGCTACAACCAACGACCCAACCAGCTTCCTGCTCCCAGCTGACTGCATTCAAGCCGAGCTACAACCAATGACCCAACCAGCTCCTTTCTTCCGGCTGACTGCATTCAAGCTGAGCTACAACCAACGACCCAACCAGCTCCCTTCTTCTGGCGGACTGCATTCAAGCCAAGCTTCAACCAATGACCCAACCAGCTCCTTGCTTCTGGCTGACTGCATTCAAGCCAAGCTACAACCAACGACCCAACCAGCTCCCTGCTTCCGGCTGACTGCATTCAAGCCGAGCTACAATCAACAAACCAACCAGCTTCCTGCTTCAAGCTAACTGCATTCAAGCCGAGCTACAACCAAGAAATGTTTGTTTTTTGTTCAAACCATCGGTTTTACATGTAAAAGCAGACAATCAATTATGTGCCAATAGAGACTCATTAAATTAGAAAGCTCACAATCATATATTTGTGGTCAAGGGAAACAAATTCCCATAGAAAAAAAAAGGTTGTATTAATAATTGATAGAATTTATTTAGTAAACTATATGAGGCTAAAATGTTTTCTTGTTGCACTTTAGAATTGTTGGTACAGGGCCAAAAATTCAAGACAACTTAGTCAAATGTGTTTGAATGTCAGCAGGGACTAACACCCAATATATTCAGGGGGAGGTTCCCCCTTGAGCAGAAAAGCATCTGTAAGCCACCAGAGGCCAAAACGGCAGTGGCTAAGGAACACTTGGTCCCACCAACCTCCCGCATGAGTCTGTTGTGGTTTTCCCACAGATGGTTCAATTTCTTTAAGTTTATTAATGTTTTCATCCCACTTATGTTGCCATTTGGATTTTATGTGGGTGGCTATTAGTGGTTTCAGATCAGAGTGAGGGATCAGACATGGTTCAAGATCACAGTTCAGGGCCTTCTTCGCAGCCCGATCAGCTCATTCATTTCCTTGTATGCTGGCATGGCCACAGGTACCCAGCACAGGTGGATGTCATACCCATCCATTGCCAGTTGGTTCATTTTATAAATGAGCGATGCTAGAATAGGGTGATTGTTTTCAGTCCAGCAACAGCCAGGAGGCAAGAGAACGAATCACTGTATATAACATAGTTAGTGTGGTTGGATACCTCGATACACTCCAATGTGAGAAGGAGTGCTCGGGCTTCCGCAGTGAAAATCGAGCTCTGATAGGGCAAGCGTATGCCACATTTTTCCTGTTGGCAGATGGCCACAGCAGCTACCCGGCTTTGGTCTTTCGAACCATCAGTGTATATGGAGAGGTGGTCTGCAAACTGGCCTTGAATCTCTGCATGCAGTCCTTGGTACTCAAGTGGATGTGTCCCAGACTTCCTCAGTTCTGTGAGTTGGAGGATAACCGATGGCTTCCTCATCGACCACGGGGGATGTTCTGGGACTTTGGCATCCTCCAACACGTCCAAATCCATGCCCAAGGCCTCCAAATGAGGTTTCATTCGGAGCCTCAGTGGCCGGATGTAATTCGGCCTGGATTCATACCTGGATTTGTGATGTTGCTCGAATAGACAATTGTGTGCAGGATTCAATGCATTAGTTTTTATCTTGACTACATATTCCATGGTCAGTTTGATTCTCCTGTTGTTAACTGATGGTTTATTGGCTTCGACATAGAGGTTCTGAACCAGTGAGGTATGGAAGGCCCCAAGGGCCAGGCGCAGTCCCTGGTGGTGGATCATGTCTAGCAGCCCATTATATGATTTCATTGCGGAACCATATATTATGCTGCAGTAATCCACTAGTGACCGAACCAAGGTTCTGTACACAGAGAGCAGAAATCTCTGTCTGCTCCCCACTCTGAGCTGGACAGCACCCTCAGAATATCTAGTGCTTTCAGGCATCTTGTTTTATATGTGGCATGAAAGACAGTTTTGCGTCGAGAATGAGGCCCAGAAATTTGGTTTTCTCAACAACTTTAATGGGATCCCGATCAAGGGTCAGCTTCGTTTCCGCATGCATTCTACGCAGCAGGCAGAAGTGCATGCAGACTGGTTTGCTCTGGGAACATTTTAATCCGTTCAGAACTGACCATCGATGGATCCCATTTATGCTTAGTTGTAGCTGTCTCTCTATGACATTCATGTTAGCACCGCTGTAATATAAAACAAAGTCATCCAAGAAAATACTACAGGAGACCCCCCCCCCCCGCTTTACAGCAGCAGCAATACCATTGACCTTGACCCTAAACTGCTTTATAAAAATGAGCTGACAACCATCATTATATATGGGACTTGAATCCTGCCCATAATTACTATGAGTAGATAGTTGGTACAACAGGGTGTGACATTGAGGTAGTTAGTTGGTACAACGAGGTGACACATTGGGGTGGTTAGTTGGTACAACAGGGTGAGATATTCCTGTTGTTAGTTGGTACAATGGGGTAACACTATGGGGTGGCTAGTTGGTACAACTGGGTGATATAGTTCTGTAGTTAGTTGGTACAATGGGGTGACACATTACTGTAGCTAGTTGATACAACGGGGTGACACATGATTGTAGTAAGTTAGTCCAACGAGGTGAGACATTGGGGTGGCTAGTTGGTACAACAGGGTGAGATATTCCTGTCGTTAGTTGGTACAAGAGGGTGACACATTGGGGTGGCTAGTTGGTACAACATAGTCAGATATTCCTGTTGTTAGTTGGTACAACGGGGTGACACATTTGGGTGGCTAGTTGGTACAACAGGATGAGGGCCATGTCAGTAACTGTACACGTATGCGATGTCCAGCACATGTTTGTCAATGACCTTTCATACCCGGCACAAAGCCACTTGGAACCCTGCTCCTGGCCGGGGAACGCGGTGGGGGGACGCCGGGGAGAGTGTGAGGGACGCCGGGGAGAGTGTGTGGGAACCTCACAGAAAGGACACGGCTGGTGAGTGGGATACTTTCAAATGGCATATGTGCCTTTTTTTTAAAACAAAACATTGAGTTACACAACAATTAAACTAACTTTATCTTTGACAAAATGTGGAGTTGAATCAAGTGTGCATGTTACGATTAGCTGATGTTGCCCGTAGAATAGTGCTACTCTAAGATAAAGATCTTATTGGTTAATAACAATAAAGATGTCCACTTTAATGTCTCGGCTGCTGGAAGAGTGTAGTGGTGGAAACGTCAGCAGTGCAGCTGCAGATTTCAGTTGGAGGCGACAGGTGGTGCCTTGGGCAAGCGAGACTTGAGGCGAGAGTCTGCAGGGAGGAGAGTGGAACAGCCAGGGCGGCTACTCCCCCCGCCATAAATCAAGGACAATGCTATGCATTAGGCATCAATGCGTTGACTGTATCTGATTTTAAAGTGGCATAGTCCGATGGTTTAGAATTTCTGTATTTTTTCTGAGATAAGTATATTAGATCGATCACTAGTATCTACTTTACATTAGTTCAAAGTTACTTTTATTTGCTAACCTTTGAGATATTTTTAGTGTAAACTTGGAAAATTAGTTTTAGCAAGCTTGCCAAAACTCTGACACCATAGACTTCTGCAGTAACAGGTTCTGTTAAATTGACTCAGTATTTATTGCCTTCTATGCAGAAACAAATGCTTAATAAGTGCATCAGTATCTAAATTAGATATATAAAATCAAATCTAGATAATTTGTTTGTTTTGAAAATTTGATATTTCATTGGACTATGCAGCTTTAAGAGTATCAGCATTAACGCATGCCATATTTGCTTCTGGATGAAGTACATGCGAATGAAGCCCCTGCGAACACTCCGTTCGCATAGAATCAACCTGTAGAACTGTCATGATATGACCTTAGATGTTGCTTGAACGTAAAATTCCAACAACCAACCTGTATAAATACACAGTTGCCCAATCCATAGCGCCATATCAACAAAAGTATATCCGACATAAATCGATAAAGAATTGAGCGCCAACGCCACCACTATGCGCATAACAAGTTCAGTTTATTCACTTTGCTCCACCAACAACCGGAAATGCCAATAGGGGTTTTCCACCACTGACTCACCAGAAGGTGGTACGAATCAACCGTGTGAAACATGCTGTAAATTATTCCAATAAAACACATTGGTGGGGAATATGAACTGGTATATAAGGGATTCCAAATGGTCTATAAAGGTAAATGATGTATAGGGCCAGTGGCATAAAGGTAGTATGTGGTGCTGGTGATCCTTTACTTGTATTAAATAGTCATTGTGTATTCTATAGATAGTGTGAGAGGGGCACTACTGTTAGGGTGGAAGGGGCTCACAACCCCCTCCCCCCAACTGTTACTCATGGAGCACCACACACACACACACAACAGGGCAGGTGAGGCCAAAGCAGCCACAAGGCATGGTGGTGGGTAGATCGCAGTTATCATGGAAATAGTAGAATGCTTACTTTTGATTGGTGGACCTAGAAATGTTTGATGTTGATTGGAGAGCATGGTCAGGTGATACGGCATATCAAGGCCAGAAAGCACTATGTAATACTAAACCCGAGGGTGCAAGCTCTCTGTCTTCCTGCACACTTTATACTCTGCCTTTCTTATACTTGCCTGTAGTGATTTCTTATTAGCCTGCCTACACAACTACAGCTTCCAGACGACGACTTTACAATGCTCTGTGGAAGAGGTCTGATAGGTGACTTCCACCACCAACCTGAAATCTGATGGTGGTTGGATGCGCTTCCGTAATGGACATTGTGTATCCTGCTTGGTGGAAAAAGTCCTATAGATTATTTCTACCCGTGCTGATAGTGGGTTTAACACAATGTACAGTATAACCCCGTTAAACCAAACTAGAAGGGACCCTAGGAATGTGTTTGGATTAACCGATCATTTGGTTTAACCGAGCTTGGTTTAACGGGGTTGTACTGTAGTAGATAGCAAATCACTGCACATGTTCTGTGGACAAGTTCTATTATATGTGCCCCATTGGCTGACACGGTGTTTTACCACCGTCCCGGTCTGATAAAACTGACCCCACTCTGCGCATATCTGCACTTGTATTTGTGTTTTGGTCTGACCACTCAAATATTACCTTACATCTCACCTACTGGTGAAAGCAACGAACATCTGATGGTCAAGGTCATCAAGAAATCACCGCATCATGATTCGCGTATGATATAGGCCTGGCATTAGGACGGTGTGGGAGACGGCAGGTGGCGTTCAGTCAGGGTCGGAGGAGGTGGGAGGGGGCGTGAAGAGGTGGGATGGGCGGGAGGAGGTGGGAGGGGGCGGGAGAGGGGAGGGAGGGGGGAGGAAGAGGGGGGCCTCTCCAAACACTAGTCACAATGCAACTAGGACCGCGTATTTACCTTCCCAGGTTGCCCTCCTTCCCACGTCCTCTGGCGGCATTCAGGCGACCTACTGGTGTTCTCTCTGGCGGAGTGGTTAGAGTGTCTGACTTTTTTCTAGATCGGACTTTCTACTCTGAAAGTCGGTGGTTTGATTCCCCGTGCCCCCACCTCTGCTGATTTGGATTTCCACTATTGGGTTTAACTTACAAGTTACAGTTGTCATACCATGTCTATGTGGTGTGGCAGGTTAAAAATCCCTTGGGTCAGTAAAAAGTGTAGGCTCGGGATTTCTATCGACAAAGTATCTAATGGTGAAAACAAGTCTATTCAGACTTATCGATAATAGGCAGTATAAATCTTCAAGAAAAAAAAACCTGCTGTACCCAATTAACGTAAGCCACGACCAGATGCCTTGTAGTTGGTGCTATTCGCCTACAATGACCAGGCTGGATGGCCGAACGAGTTGACCGTGCTTCTCCCATTTTGGTAGATTGTGTGATTCAAACCGACGGGTTCTAACCCTGGACGAGTCAAAGTTCATATCAACCTGACACTACACCAACTAACTGACACTTCTGCAGTCATCTACTAGTAGAGGCCTTCTGCCTCGCCTGGTAGCGCCACCTGCCGCTTCCTCCTCGCCTGGCTCTGCCTCATGGCAGTACCACTCGCTCCAAAAATATATGTGATGTATAAGCATTATGTGAGTATAAAGGCACGGAAGGGACTTATTATTACTATTCTATTTGTTATTGCAATGCATTGTACCACTGGCGCCACCACCGGTAGCTTTCCTAACTACGGACGCTGTCATATTAAATAAATTCATATTCCAGAGGAACACAATAACCAAACTATTCCGAAATTATCCTCGCTTGATTTCAATACCTACAACAGTTCGTTCTCTGACATAATCTCTATATATAAATAATTGCTAAATACAGTCGGCAGATACATATTGATCGAAATTTAAAATTGGTATTATATTTGTCGATTAAACAGGGAACATTTCCACCAGATACAATTGGTCTTCCCCATGCCACTGCTCCTTGTCCTATCATTGTATCAACATATTATAGTAATGCCAAACACCAGGCTAGGTAGCACCAATTATAACATTTGAAGTTATTGGTTTGACTCGGCCAGGGTTTGAACCCCACTGACCTGTCATACAGAAAGCGCACGCGCAATTCATTCAATCATCCAGCCTGACCAGATAATAAGACGATTACTAAAACAATAATTAAATCAAATTTGAATAGTGCTGCCCAGCTGTGAAAACAAGTGTTAACACATCTATCCGTTATGAGCTTACATATTGCTCCTACTTGAGTCCTGTATCTAAACTAATATACTTCAATATTCAACAGACAGCAAACAGCCCACACTCCATACTCTCTTCAGTTTGTTCTCCCTGCTTATTGAATGATGGCTCTATTCACTGCCGACTTCCAGACAGCAACGGGATCTACTGGGAGATAGATCACAGTCGACTCCGGCCAGCCACATCTGCCTTCACACACATCTCTCAGCACCCAGTCAACGCTAATCCTATTTGTCCCCAACTAAACTCCCCAGGACCAGCACACACTCCTTCTGTAGAACCAGCATTGCTCACTTCATAAAAAGTCAAGCCTGCTGGGTGCCCACTTCTCTACAGCCTCCTCCCTCCTCTACCCTCTCTACCCCCTCCCCCCTCTACCACCTCTACCCTCTCTACCCCCTTTATCCTCCTGTACCAGCTCTACCCCCCTCTACCACCTCTACCCCCTCTACCACCCTCTACCCCTCTCTACCACCTCTATCCCCTCTCCCACCCTCTACCACATTTACCACCGTTTACCCCTTCTAGCACCTCTACCCCCTCTACCACCCTCTACCCCCACTACCACCTCTACCGATTGTACTCACTTGTGCTGTACCCTCTCTAGCCCCTGTATCTCCCCCCCCCCCCCCCCCCCCCCCCCCCCACCCCCCTGTACCCCAGTGTTCTCTGTGGCGGAGTGGTTATAGTGTCTGGCTTTTTTCTAGGTCAGGCTCCTAATCTAAAGGTCAGTGGTTCGATTCCCTGTGCCCCCAACTCTGCCAATTTGGATTTCCACTGCTGTGTATAACTTACAGCGTCATCAAAGGCCAGTTGCTCTCATACCATGTCTATGTGGTGTGGGAGGTTAAAAATCCCTTGGGTCGGTAAAAGTGTAGGCTCGGGCTTTCTATCGACAAACTGTCTAATGGTGAAAACAAGTCTATTCAGGCTTATCCATGATAGGCAGTATAAATCTTCAAGAACAAAAAAAAAAAAATCTATCACACCAGTTTCTATCTCCTCTACCACATCTACCCCCTACACTACCCTCTACCACCCTCTACCACCCTCTACCACCTTCTACCACATCTAGCCCCTCTACCCCCTCTACCACCATCTACCACCTGTAGCACCTCTACCCCTTCTACCGCCCTCGACAAACTGTACCACCTCTACCACCTCTACCCCCTCTACTCCCTCTATCACCTCTAGCCCCTCAACCACCCTCTACCCCCTCTACCACCTGTACCCTCTGTATCCCCTTTATCCTCCTTTACCACCTCTACCCCCTCTACCCCCTCTACCACCCTCTACCACCCTCTACCCCCTCTATCACATGTAGCGCCTCTACCCCTTCTACATCCCTCTACCACCCTCTACCACCCTCTACCACATTTTAACTTATCTACCACCCTCTACCACCTTCTACCACCCTCTACCACCCTCTAGCACCCTATAACTCCTCTACCACCTCTACCCCATCTACTGCCCTCTTCCAAGTATATCCCCTCTACCCCCTCTACCACCCTCTACCACCCTCTACCACCTCAACTACCTTCTACCACATCCACCCCCTCTAACAACCTCTACCACATCTACCCCCTCTACCCCTTCTACCACCCTCTACTACCTCTACCACCTCTATGCTGTCTACCCCCCTGTACCTCCGTCCACCGCCTCTACACCCTATACCGCCTATACCCCCTCTACCCCTTCTACCCCTCTACCCCTTCTACCCCCTCTACCCCTTCTACCCCCTGTACCCCTTCTACCCACTCTACCCCCTCTACCAACTCTATCCCCTCTACCCACTCTACCACCTGAACTCCCCTCTACCCCAACTACCCCCATTTATCCCTTGTACCCGCTGTACCCCCTGTACCCCCTGTACCCCCTGTACCCATGTACCCCCTGTACCACATGTACCCCTGTACCTCTGTACCCCCTGTACCCCTGTACCATGTACCCCTCTACCCTAACCCCCTGTACCCCCTCTACCGCTCTACCACCCTCTGCTCCCTCTACCCCCCTCTACCCCCTCTATATACCCTCTTCACCCTCTATCCCCCTCTACCCCCTGTACCACCCTCTACCTCTTTTGCGTCCCCCCCACACACACAAATGCACACACACACATTGCGACTATGGGTATGCTGCACTCAGCTCGGATCGATTCGCCGCTCTCCGGAGTGTCGTAAAATATTGTTGCAAACAGCGCATGCGCCGGCTGCTGACTTCCGGCCCGCCCCAGGCGCCCCGTGGGGAGGCGATTAATAGACACACACCAGACACACACCAGAAGGAGGCGGAAGTGAAGCCCCCTGGTGGCGGGAGGTGGTAACACTGACCACCGGCTCCCACATCTGGAGTCAACTCAGGTATAACACCGGTAACAGCGTTCTCCTCAGGCCGGCCTCGGGTGAGTCACTTCCGGTATCAAACATTGTGTTGTTGGTTGTTGGAGGGTTATGTCCTGGCAACATCTAAGGTCATATCAGGATTGATACCAGCTTGTGACAGTGCACACTCATGGCGACTTAATAGTGCTGCCCCACTGGGAAATCAGGCCACTGGCACCATGACCCGATATCCCACTCAGTCACATTATCCTGACACTGAGCTAACCAGTACTTGCCCTATCTTATTAATGCCGAGGGCCTGGCTAGGAAGTGACAAGTATCAATTTGATAAGTTGTCGGCTTGACTAGACTGGGAACCAAACTCACGATCTCCCGCACGCAAGGTTTGCGCTCTACCGATTCGGCGACCACGCCCGATTGGATATTAAATCATAGTGCGGACGACAATATGTCTGCACTATGAAATCATCATGACTATATAATGTCAGAAGTTGATACCCAACCTCGCATGACCTTACATGTTGCTAGGCCGCATACCCCAAATGAAGTAAGCTAGACCAAGTAACACTAACTGCATGTGAACCCTAAACCTAAGCACTCAGCCCAGGTGCTGCTAGAGCTGGCATCTCCAGGTGGCGTCGTTGATGTGTCATTTGACAGTAGTGACGTCACCCAGCCGGCGCCCATTTTTATTTTACCCACAGTGCACCTGAGGGATGTTCCAAGCGGAACACCCACAATGCACCTATTTTCTGCTCGTACTTTACCTGTGAGTAGTATACTGAATCGGCGCTAACAACCAGGTTAATCTAAAGTTCATCCTTTTGGGGAATGTTTGGTTGACTTTGAACAGGAACCCTCTTCAACGCCGAGGCGGTGGTCACCCGGCCATGTGACCTGTTGGTTTATTTATTCACAGTTCAAACAGTGTAGAGATACCTGCGTCCGCTACATTCCGCTAACTACTTTCAGTTACCAGACACGGTGGCCGAATCGGTGGAGGGCAGGCCTCCCATGCGGGAGATCGGGAGTTCAATTCCCAGTTGAGTCAAACCAATGACTGACAACATTGATGCTTGTTGCTTCCGAGCCTGGTGCTGAGCATCAATAGGGTAGGGCAAGGACTGGTCAGCTCAGTGTCAGGATAATGTGGGGGTTATCAGGTACGTGTGAGTAGTATACAGAATCAGCGTTATCAACCAGGTCGAGCTTTGGGGAACGTTTGAGTGACTTGACCCGACCGGTGGCGCGAATACTGTCACTCGCAAACTGGAATTGTTTGCGTATGTTTGATAGATGAACATATCTGTAAGGTCTAAGAACTGACACATGGACTCACACTCCACTAGTGAGGCAGCCAGAGTGAACATGGTGATGTGCATCACGTCTATTTATATCAGTACCTTTCTGCTTCTGGGATCACAGGCACAACAAAAAGGGAAACCAAGCAAAAAGGAACAAAAATAAGGTTATATTTGACTAAATTAAGATGAAAGCTCACTCAGACCGAGAGACACAAACATAAGCCACTTAGAGATCTTCCTGCTGCTTGCGCTGTTGCTCGTGCTGGTGGTGCTGCTGATTACCGATGTGACACCAGTGGCTGGCTGGTGCTGGTTGTGCTGGTGCTAGTGGTGCTGTTTCTGGTGCTGGTGGTACTGGTGTTGCTGGTGGTGCTGGTGGTGATGGTTGCGCTGCTGCTAGTTGCGCTGGTGCAGCTAGTTACTGGTGTGACACCAGTGGCTGGTTAGTGCTGGTTGTGCTACTGCTGGTGCTGGCTCAGCTGGTTCAGCTGGTTATTGGTACGGTACCATTGGCTGACTGGTGCTGGTGTTGGTGCCGGTGCCTGTGCAGCTGGATACCGGTGTGACACCAGTGGTTGGCTGGTGCTGGTTGCACTGGTGTTGGTGCAGCTAGTTACTGGTGTGACACCAGTGGCTGGCCGGTGCTGGTTGTGCTGGTGGTGGTACTGGCGCAGCTGGTTACCAGGGTGACACCAGCGGCTGGCTGGTCCAGGTTTTGCTTGTGCTGTTGGTGCAGATGGTTCCCAGTGTGACACCAGTGGCATGCTGGTGCTGGTTATGCTGCTGGTGCTACTGGTGCACCTGGTTACCAGTGTGACACCTTTGCCTGGGTGGTGCTGGTTGTGCTGGTCCTGGTGCTGGTGCAGCTGGTTACCACTGTGACACCAGTGCCTGGCTGGTGTTTGTTGTGTTGGTGCTGGTGCAGTTGTTTACCAGTGTGACACAATTGCCTGGGTGGTGCTGGTTGTGCTGGTCCTGGTGCTGGTGCAGCTGGTGACCACTGTGACACCAGTGCCTGGGTGGTGTTTGTTGTGCTGGTGCTGGTGCAGTTGTTTACCAGTGTGACACTATTGCCTGGGCGGTGCTGGTTGTGCTGGTACTGGTGCTGGTGCTGGTGCAGCTGGTTACCAGTGTGACACAAGTGCCTGGCTCTGCCTCGCCCCGTGCGGCTTGTTAGGTGTCGGAGAGAGACCAAGTCGAGACCCCGTCAAAAGTGGTTCCACAAATTACACGTAAACAGGCGGCCAGGATTAGTCGGGCGGCGGCAGGGATTAGCCAGGCGGCGGCCGGCACCGCGCGGTAAGTGGCTCAATAAGACCAGCTCCCGCCGCCATGTTGTGTACGCCATTTTGGTTTTCACCGCCATTTTTATTTATGGCATGCTGGGTTTGCGGGGCTCCGCTCTTTCTCCGTCACGACTCACTCTCCCACACTTCTCTCACTCTCACAAATCTGACTCTCCTCCCCAACTATCACTCTCCCTCACCACTCTCTCACTCTCCCTCACCACTCTCCCACTCTCCCTCACCACTCGCTCACGCTATTTTCCTCTCCATCACCACTCTCTCACTTCCGCACTCTCCCTCACCAATTTATCACTCTCCCTCATCACTCTCTCACTCTCCTTCACCACTTTATCACTCTCACTCTCCATTCTCACTCACCACTGCCTCACTCTCCCTCATCACTCTCCCACTTCCATCACTCTCATCACTCTCTCACTTTCATTCAGCAGACTCTCACTCGCCCACTACCTCTGCCTCACACTCGTCCCCGCGCCACACATCCTCACTCTCCTTCCTCACTCTCTCTTATCCCTCTCCCTCTCCCTCCTCCCTCTATCACTCCTCACTCTCTCACTCTCTTTCCTCAATCACCCCCTCTATTCTCCCTTCGTAATATTCCCACCGACTTTCTTTCTCCCCTCCCCAACCCTCCCCCTCACTCTACCTTCCACCTCCCTTCTCCCCTCCCCCTCACTCTACCTTCCACCTCCCTTCTCCCCTCCCCTTCACTCTACCTTCCACCTCCCTTCTCCCCTCCCCTTCACTCTATCTTCCACCTCCACTCTCCCCTCCCCTTCGCCCTACCTTCCACCTCCCTTCTCCCCTATTCCCTTCCCCGTGCCTTCCCTCGTACCGCTGTTCCATCAAGTATCCTTCCCCGGTATCCAACCCCCCGACCGTCCCCTGTACCCGCCCGCCCCCCCTCCCCACCCAGCTCCCTTCTACCCTTCCCTACTTCCCCTCCACCCTCCATTCCCCACTCCTATCTCTTCCCACTGTCCTTCTCAGTATCTCTTCTTTCTCCCTCCCCTCACCCCCTCCACATCTGATCACTGCACCCTCCCCCCTCTCATCACTACCCCCTCTTCCCTCTCCCCAGCCCCCTCCCTTCTCACTACTGCTCTCTACTCCTCTCACCCTTCCCACATTCTCACTGCTCTCTGTCAGCTTCCCCCTATTACCACATCCCCCTCCCCTATGCCTCACCCCCTTCGTCCCACCGGCACCTGTTCCAAGAAGCCGCGGCCGTGGGGTTGGCCGCAAATGTCAGTGGGGATCGGCGGGAGGGCTGGGGAGGGTGGGGGAGTGGAGGAGAGCCTGGGGGAGGTCGGGCGAGGCCTCACGAAGCCTGGAGAGGTAGGCGGATGCTGGGGGCGTCGGTCGGGGAGAGGCTGGGTGAACGGGCGGAAGGCCCGGGGAAACCAGGAGAAACCGGGAGAGGGGCGGGGAGAGGCTGGGGAGTCGGAGAGAGCATGGGGAGCGACGGGAGGAGGCCTGGGTGGGCGGGGAGCGAGGGAAGGATGGGGGAGGTCGGGTAGCTGGGAGAAGGGGCGGGGACAGGCTGAGGGAGGCCGGGGTGACCGGGGGGGGGGGGGGGGCGCCGGCCGTGATTTGCGGTGCCGTGGTCGGGCCAGTGCTGTGCGTGGTGCCGTCTATTTGCGGACTCATTAGTCCCATTACGACCAGATCTAAGGGGGTTGGAACCAGGGCCGGCAGGTGGGGGCAGGTGGGGGTGACAAACAGGTTGGGGGGCAGGTGGGGTGTTGGCGACCAGGTGGGGGGGCCGATGGGGGTGGCGACCAGGTGGGGGGGGGAGGGGGCGACAACACAGGTTGGGGGGCGGGGGGCAGGAGGGGGTGGCAACCAGGTGGAGGGAGCAGGTGGGTGGTGGTGGCGACCAGGTGGGGGGGAGGTTGGGGTGGCGACAGGTGGGGGGGCAGGTGGGGGTGGTGACCAGGTGGGGGGCAGGTGGGGGGGTGGCGACAGATTGGGGGGCAGGTGGGGGCGGGCGACAGGTGGGGGGCAGGTGGGGGTATGGTGGGGGGGCAGGTGGGGTGGTGACCAGGTGGGGGGCAGGTGGCGACCGGTGGGGGGAAGGTGGGGGTGGTGACCAGGTGTAGGGAGCAGGTGGGGTGGCGACCGGGTGGGGGGGGGGCAGGTGGGGGTGGTGACCAGGTGGGGGGGCATGTGGGGTGGCGACTAGGTGGGGTGGCAGGTGTGGGTGGTGACCAGGTGGGCGCAGGTGGGGGGGGCGACTAGGTGGGGGGGCAGGTGGGGGTGGCGGACTAGGTGGGGTGGTGGCAGGTGGGGGTGGGCGACCAGGAGGGGCCAGGTGGGGTTGGCGACCAGGTGGGGGGAGCAGTGTGGGTGGTGGCGACAGGAGGGGGGCAGGTGGGGGTGGTGACCAGGTTGGGGGCAGGTGGGGGGGTGTGAGGGACCAGGTGGGTGAGGGTGGGGTGGGACATGTTGTGGGGCAGGTGGGGGTGGTGACCAGGTGGGGTGGCAGGTTGGGGCGGCGACCAGGTGGGGGCGGCGACCAGGTTGGGGGTTCAGGTGGGGGTGGTGACCAGGTGGAGGGGGCAGGTGGGGGTGGCAACCAGGTGGGGGTTCAGGTGGGGGTGGCAACCAGGTGGGGATTCAGGTGGGGCTGGCGACCAGGTTGGGGGGCAGGTGGGGGCGGCGACCAGGTGGGGGGGCAGGTGGGGGTGGCGACCAGGTGGGGGGGCAGGTGGGGGTGGCGACCAGGTGGGGCGGGGCGTGCCGGCCTATGATGACATTTGGTGACCTTTCGGTGGTTTTGAGCGTATGTGGAACCTACGAGGAGCGTACGAGGAGCGTATGAGGAGCGTATGGGAGCGTATGGGAGCGTGCAGTGACATTTTTTTACAGTATGGGCTATACGCCCTCATAGGTCAGGTTTTTTTGAGCATGCACAACAAAATTTGGACGGACGGATTTATGAAAGCGTATGGCGGCGTATGCCTCATACGCTTCACATACGCCAGCATCTGGCGGCATCTGGGGGCGTATGAGTAGTGTATGAGTAGCGTATGCGTAGCGTATGAGTAGCGCATACGGCGTATGCCGACGTATTTAGGTGAACTTTTGACAGTCCGGCCAGCTGCAGCGTTCCTCCGTGAATCCTTGATAGTCCGGCCTTGCACGGATATTCTTCGGTGGATTGTTGACAATCCCGCCCCACACGGCACTCCTCGATGAACAATTGACAGTCCGGCCCCACACGGCAAACATTGGTGAACAGTTGACAGTCAGGCCCAGTGTGGTGTTCCTCGGTGAACTGTTGACAGATGGGCCTCGTGTGGTGTTCCTCGGTGAACTGTTGACAGTCCGGCCCTGTCTCGCGGTCCTCCGTGAACTGTTGACAGTCCGACCCCATGTGGCGTTCCTTGGTGAACTGTTGACCGTCCGGCCCCGCTCCGGCCGCCGGTCACGTGCTCACGGCCGCGTCTCCTGCCTCGACCCCTGATGCCGGGGTCACTCGGCACGTCACACTTCCGGTGCCTTCCTGCTCCAACCATTATAAAGTCGCCATGACTGTGAACTCTCACAAGTCGGTATCCGTCCTGATATGACATATTTTGTCTTGAAACTCCAACAATCAACCAACCAACTTACTCAGCCATCCTTCCCAGTGAAGATATTTGAGGTGTCACTGTCAGTGCTTACTACATATATAGACCATGATGATCCATATTTGTGGTTTTAGTGCTTAGTCACTTTGATGGTGACTGCTTCTAGAAGTGACCACCAGACAAGGTTGCTGACTCGCTAAATGTACTGAGTGGCTTATCAGTGGGGGGTATTACTAGGATAGGGCAAGGACTGGGTTTTCTCAGTACCAGGATAATGTGACTGAGTGGGATATTAAGAGAGTGCCGCTTGTAACTTGCAAAAGCCAGCAGCACTTCAACACTTTTGCAGGCAGCTTTCATGAAATGAATCGAGGCTCTACATACAGGAATGATGGCAAACGTTAGTGTTGGAGGGGAAGTCTCGGAATCGTTCGGGGTTACCAATGGGGTCAAGCAAGGTTGTGTCCTGGCCCCCACGCTCTTCTCCATCTTCCTATCAGCAATGCTCGATGAGGCTTTCCGAGACGTGGGGGATGGCATCTATATACAGTCCAGACAGAGCGCTGACCTATTCAATGTCGCACACTTCAGAGTGAAGACCAAGACTATGTGGATACTGGTGAGAGAGCTGCTATTCGCAGATGACAGTACACTAGTTGCCTACTCTGCTGAAGAGATCCAGAAAATAGCGGACACTTTCTTCAATGCATCAAAGAAGTTTGGCTTGAAGATTAACATCAAGAAGATGGAGGTGCTGTACCAACTCAACTCTACAAGAACCCAAGAGGAGGATATCATGCTTGACGGAAAGAAACTGAACTCTGTTCCGGAATTCACCTACCTCGGGAGCAATATATCAAGTGATGGATGCATTGATGCTGAAATACAGAGGAGGATGGCCAAGGCTAGCGCATCTTTCGGCCGACTACGCCAGAGACTCTGGAACAACCACCATGTGTCCATGCGGGTCAAAGGCAAGATCTACCATGCAATCATGCTATCCACCCTACTATACGGAGCCAAGGCCTGGACAGTGTACAGACGACAGGTGAAAAAGCTGCATGCCTTCATGATGCGACATCTGCGTTCAATCATGAGGCTAACCTGGAAGGACAAAGTGACAAATAAGGAAATACTCGAACGGACGGGGCTGCCCTCTATGGAAGATCTTCTGATCAAAAAGAATCTCCGGTGGACTGGACACCTCATGAGGATGTCATCAGACAGGCTACCAAAGCAGATCCTCTATTCTCAACTGTCTTCTGGTTACAGAAAGAGAGGGCACCCTCATCTCCGGTTCAAGGATACCATCAAGAAAAACCTGAAGCTGAGAGACATTAAGACCGACTCATGGACATCACTCTCACAGCAGAGAGCTAAATGGAGAGCGGCAGTCAAGTAATGAAAGCAGTCTTTGTGACATCGCGACCGACAGCATGATGATGGGATATTAAGCCAGGATGCCGACAACCTAGTCTTCAAGTGGGACATCACTGTACAGTCGCCATGACTTTGATGTTGCCAGGATGTAAACCCCCAACACACAAACATTCTACGAGTGACTTTTCCCTGTTGTGAACTCCTGAACCCAGATGCAATTCCATCCGCTCTTGTCCACATTGAATCACCATCGCCTTCTATTATTAGCCAATCAGTGGCCGATCCGTCAGTCACTGCCCGCAAGCGGTGGCCGAATCGGTAGAGCGTGGGCTTCGCGGGCGGGAGATCGGGACTTCTGTTCCCGGTCGAGTCAAAACCAATGACTTATAAAATTGTTACTTGTCACTTCCTATCCTGTCGCTCGGCATTAATAGGATAGGGCAAGGACTGGTTAGCTCATTGTCAGGATAATGTGACAGAGTGGGATATCAGGTCATGGTGCTGGTGGCCTGGTTTACCAGTAGGACATCACTTTAAAGTTGCTATGAGTGTGCGCTGTCACAATTCGGTATCCATCCTGATATGACCTTAGCTGTTGCTACGGCTCTCCAGTCTGCTCCTACTGCATAGACATAGGCAAATAAAACCATGCAGTCTCCCAACCTATATGAATGCTTCTGTATTTGCCGCAGATATCTGAACATCAGAATGCAGCCGATGAAAGTAACTGTCAATATGTGTATAAACTAAGCCACCTGTCATGCGTCTGACATCCCTAAGCAATATCATCACTCGAAAATCACCAATGCACATCTTATGTCATCACTTATTACGTTCAATTCCTAGTGTATTCATCATTAATATGATTTGTATAAATGGCTAAATGGCTCACAGTCATATGACCGGAAGATCAGTATCTCGGTGCTGACAAATGCATTATTCTGAAGAATAAAAACTATCTACAAAAAAACCCTCATTTTAATATGCTTATAAATAAGTCAGTTTTTAGCGCAGCGTCTGAGACAGAAGACCGGCCTTGGTTAGTTTGGTGGGTGCTCGCTGTGGTCGCCACTGGTTCTGTTTGGTGAATAATATGGTAGGTTGTTTGAATTTTAAGTCCTGGCACTATCGAAGGTCATATAAGGACGGGTACCGACTTGTGACAGTGCACAGTCATGGTTACTTTATAGTGCTGCCCCACTGGCAAATCAGGCTGCTGGCACCATGACCCAATATCCCACTCAGTCACATTATCCTGATACTGAGCTAACCGGTCCTTGTCCTATCCTATGAATGCCGAGTGCCAGGCTCAGAAGTGACAATTTTATAAGTCATTGGTTTTACTCAACTGGGAAACAAATTCCCTATTTCCCGCATGTGAGGTCCACGCTCTACCGATTCGGCCACTGCGCCCGGTGGTGGTGAATAGTAAGGCTTGATGCAGCTAACTCCCGCTACCTGCCCTCAAATTAAAGCTGCATAGTCCGATGAAAACATCCAATTGTCAAAAAAAAACTATTATCTAGATTTGATTCTACATATCAAACTTAGATACTAGTGCACTTATTAAACATTTGTGACCACACAGAAAGGAACGCTGAGACAATTGAATAGTAGATGTTACTGCAGAAACCTACGGTGTCAAAGTTTTGGTCTGGATGCCAACATTAATTTGGCATGTTTGCACTTCACATATCCCAAAGCCATTCAAAATACAAGTTTTTCATCAAAGTAACGTAAGGTAGATTCATAATCATCAAACAACTAATATTCTCAGAAAATGACAGAAACACAAAAGCATCGAAATTTGCAACTGTAAGTCCTTGCATACACACATTAACCTGCTGGTGCAGTAATCCCATTGGGAGAATCCCATTTAAGCAATCATGATCACGTGATCGTCCTTACGTCATCAAAGTCCTAATCAGCTCCTAGTCGTAAGTGAAATATCAGGGTTACGAGGTCGCAGTTCAATGGAACTAAACCTGCTCGAACCTGTTCTTCAGTTTACAAGACTCTGTGTGTGGCCACACACTCACCAGGGGGCGTACGTTCTCTTTCTTAGTCTACTACACAACACACACTGAGCTCAGACCGACCCCAGTCAGGTCTATTTATAGCGCTGTCACCCCCCTACCCCCCCCCACAATCACCGGCCCTGGAGCATTAATTTCCAGTAGGAGGCAGCACTTGATGGGGAGTGGCGCCACCTATGGGAGGGATGAGGCGACGGCGCCACGTTTTTGTTTTTGTTGTTGTTGTTGCCAATTATACTTTGATGATTAATTGGCAATGAGCAGTCCGGGTGCGAGTAATTGTTTTATCTATGATTAGCCTATCAGTGCTGAACTCACTGATACTTCATCTAGTCGCCCCCACACACACACGCACACGCACACGCACACGCACACGCACACGCACACGCATACGCACACGCATACGCACATGCACACGCACACACACGAGCAAACACATGCACACACGGACACACACATGCATACACATACATATACATGAACACGCACACGCACTCGCGCACACACAGGCAAACACCTGCACATACGCACACACATGCAAACACGCACATACACGTGCACACACGCCCCCGCTCTGGCAAACACTTGCACACACGGACCCATACAGGCAACCACACACACATACACATGGACACACCCACACATGCACACACATGGGCATGCACACTGACACACACATGGATGCATGTACACACACAGGCACACGCACGCACACACACATACACATGGACATGTGCACACACATACATGCACACATGGGCACGCACACACCCACTCGCACACATCCACTTACACGCCAACACATGCACACACATGCACATACATTAACACCCAAACAAATGCACTCATACACACAATCACACGCACGGACACGCACACACACCTACACACGCGCACACAACACACACAAGCACACACCAACACACACACTCGCACACACATGCACACCCACTCGGGCACATCCCCAAACACGCACACACATACACACCCCACACACATGCACATACATTAACACACACGCACTCATACACGCACTCACACGCATGGACACGCACGGACTCACACACACACGCACACCCACGCACACACAACACACGCACACGAACGCAGTTACACACACACTAATACACACACGCACCCACGCACACTTCCACAAACGCGCACACACATCACACACTTTGCCGGGTCCCTTGAAGTTGAAGCCGGGTCGAATTCAGCATTTGCTGCGTGCTTGTACACACAGATTTAGCACAGCTAATCCCAAAGACGCCTTTAATCCGTCAACTGTTCACATAATAGTGTCATGGCGGGCGTTACATATAAACAGAACATAATGGCCACAGCGGGACTCACACCCAGTTCTGACCTCATATGGCGATCACCTCAACCATTATGCGACCGGGCACGGTGGCCCAATCGGTAGAGCATGTGCCTAACGTGCAGAAGGTCAGAAGTTTGGTTCCCGGTCGAGTCAAACCTATGACTTATCAAATTGATACTTGTCACTTCCTAGCCTGACGCTAGACATTATTAGGACAGGGCAAGGACTGGTTAGCTCAGTGTCAGGATACCGTATCTTGAGTGGGTTATTGGGGAATATTGGTGGTGGCCTGGTTTCCCAGTAGGGCCACTTTATTTTTGTTGGTAAATATGTTTATTCTGCTGAATTAGTCTTTTGTCAGTGCTGAAGCACTGGTCTTCCAGCCATTTTTCAAATCAGGGGTAAGTACACAAAAGGTATATAGAATAAGGTGTACAATAACTGTTGAATACACAATTTGCAGCATGTAACGCATTGCAATTCTGTAATCCAAAAGTTCAATAGCAATATGCTAACAGTAGTGTCATATAATTAGATCAATATTAGTCAGATCAATGTGAGTATTTACATAGTATTTAGAATGTAAGCAGAAGTTTTCTTCTGTATTCAGTTGGTAAAGCTGTAGTAAGTTTTAATGTTCAGTTGCAGTTAGGCAAGTTTGTTTTTAAATTCTAGGTAAGAGGATGCTGCCCTGGTTTTGGCTGGTAGGTTGTTCCACATCATGCTGCCTTTGTAAATTGGTGCTTTAATTAGTTTGTTTGTGGAAGGCTTGGGGACTTTGAGTAGAGTGGAATCAGCCCATCTAGTATTCCTTATTGTTTTGTCTATATATTGGGTCTCTCTGGCTTTTCTGTACATAAGTGATAGGAGATGTGAATCTCTTCTAACCATTAGGTAATCTAAGTTTGCTTTGTCATGCATTTCCTTTACACTTAGTGTTTTGCCCCAATAAATTGTTCTTAACACCCGGTTTTGGATCCTTTGTAGCTTAGTCAGTTGCTGCTTTGTGAGCAATCCATCGCCCGTCCTGATATGACTATAAGGTTGCCATGAGTGTGCGCTGTCACAATTCGGTACCCATCCTGATATGACTTTAGATGTTGCCAGGGCGGAAAGCTCCAACAACCAACCAGCCACGCCTGCGCCTGCGCCTGCGCCTGCGCCTGCGCCTGCGCCTGCACCTGCGCCTGCGCCTGCGCCTGCGCCTGCGCCTGCGCCTGCGCCTGCGCCTGCGCCTGCGCCTGCCCCTGCGCCTGCGCCTGCGCCTGCGCCTGCGCCTGCGCCTGCGCCTGCGCCTGCGCCTGCGCCTGTGCCTGCACCTGCGCCTGCGCCTGCGCCTGCGCCTGTGCCTGTGCCTGCGCCTGCGCCTGCGCCTGCGCCTGCGCCAGCCCCGGGGCTGGCTGGTCGTCTATGGCGCATGCGTGGGGCGGCGTCCGGCTGCTGTATGTAGGCACACCATCCTGCGTCCCGCTAGGTGGCGCGGGCGTGCCGGTGTCGGGCCGGTGAGGGCGGTAGTGGTGGAGGGGGGGGGGGTGCTTAGTGATGCCGCCTTGTCACTGCTGTGACATCCTTGCTGGATATGCGCATGCGCATTTACGTATGGCCTCCGGGAGACCGACGTGCCCGGACTGCCAGGCCGGAGCTCCCGGGGCGTTTCTCCCGTAACCGGGGCCGGTCTCCCGGGGCGTTTCTCCAGTAACAGGCGCCGGTCTCCCGGGAAGTTTCTCCCGTAACCGGGGCCGGTCTCCCGGGGCGATTCTCCAGTAACAGGCGCCGGTCTCCCGGGGCGTTTCTCCGTAACAGGCGCCGGTCTCCCGGGAAGTTTCTCCCGTAACCGGGGCCGGTCTCCCGGGCGGCCTAGTCGGCCTATAACACAGACGTACACGGCCTCTCCGGGCATTGCCTGCTGTCACGAATGCTTCGTGACGTCGTCCCACCCACCGCCACACGCTGCTCACACTGCGCACATCGCCCGTCCTGATATGACCTTAGATGTTGCTAGGACGTAATACAACAACAAATAAACACACCACTGCACACATCGCAGTCCTAGTCAGTCAGTGACAGCGTTCGGTCTTTAGGCTTGAATGGCACAGATAGTATGTTGTTAATTACACCTTCTTGTTATGATTCTGAAATCTTAAACTAAAGCCGGGGATTGTTTTGCTTTATTTTATTGTTGTGCAACCCTCAACATTAACTCAAAATAATAATTGGTAACAACTTTATCTGTGTTTTGCTGATTATTAGTAAACAGCATGCAACCTTGAATTAACACTGAGTAAAATATTCCCATGAAACGCATTGATGGGGGAATGCAAATGGTCTATTGTAGTATAATGTATATAGGGCCAGATGTATTTATGGAGTTGCTGGTGATACTTTACTCACATGGTGGTGGTGGGAAGAGCACTGTAACCATGGGAACCCACAAATGCTTGATGTTCATTGGTGGAGCTTGTCATGCTTAATTCTCAGTGGAGAATAAGGTCGCGTCGTGTGGGCCGACCTTTCCTGGGCTGCCACCTTCCAGTGCAGCCCGTCGTTGCGGAAGGGCAGTCAGAGGCACCCTATGGATGCCTGTTACTAGGTTACTTGATGAGCCTTCTTATTGTTACCACTTCCCCTCATTGCGTTACAACTTCCCCTCATTGCGTTACCACTTCTCATTTCCGTGACCATCTCCCCGAAGGCATACCAGACGGGATGGCCGAATGAGTTGGGCGTCCATCTCCCGCGTTAGTGGATCGTGGGATTTGAACGCTGGTCGAGTCAAACCGATGACTTGATACTTATCAGTAGCCAGGTGCTCGGCATTATTAGGATAGGGCTGTTCGTGGCACACCCCCTGTCGGCTCCCACTTACCCCTGCTGTTCGTGGCACGCCCCCTGTCGGCTCCCACTTACCCCTGCTGTTTGTGGTGCGCCCCCTGTTGGCTCCCACTTACCCCTGCTGTTTGTGGTGTGCCCCCTGTCGGCTCCCACTTACCCCTGCTGTTCTTGGCACGCCCCCTGTCGGCTCCGACGTACCCCTGCTGTTTGTGGTGCGCCCCCTGTCGGCTCCCACTTACCCCTGCTGTTGTTGGTGTGCCCCCTGTTGGCTCCCACTTCCCCCTGCTGTTTGTGGTGCACCCCCTGTCGGCTCCCAATTACCCCTGCTGTTTGTGGAATGCCCCCTGTCGGCTCCCACTTACCCCTGCCGGTTGTGGAATGCCCCCTGTCGGCTCCCACTTAACCCCGTTGTTCGTGACGCACCCCTTGTCGGCTCCCACTTAACCCTGCTGTTTGTGGCGCACCCCCTGTCAGCTCCCACTTAACCCTGCTGCTCCCCTCCTTCCCCCTGTCGGCTCTCACTTAACCCTGCTGTCCGTGGCGTGCCCCCTGTCGGATCCCACTTACCTTGCTGTCCGTGGCGCGCCCCCTGTCGGCTCCCACTTAACCTTGCAGTTTGTGGAATGCCCCCTGTCGGCTCCCACTTACCCCTGCTGTTCCTGGAAAACCCCCTGTTGGCTGCCACATAAACCTGCAGTTTGTGGCACGCCCCCTGTCGGCTCCCACTTAAGCCTGCTGCTCCCCGCACGCCCCCTGTCGGCTGCCACTTACCCCGGCCTGCACTCCCGGCATACACTGACAGTGACTTACTGCCTTCATCTTCCCTGAGCCTAGCAATGCATGTATATACTATTTGGTCAGCACTGACAAGATAGATAAACTCTCAAGCTAATGTATATATATACATATTTGTTAACACTATTAATCATACATCTATTAATGCGTGGGGAACTATGTGATATATATTCCAACCCAAAGTCCTCTGTCTTGCTCTTGGTATTTGCAGCTATTTATATATGTGATGTATTATGCGAGTATAAAGATACGGAAAGGAATATTACTTATTATTATGAGTATTGTTACACTCGGTAAGATGCACCACTGTACCAGCGGCGCAATCTTGGCCCACCTCAACTCCCGCAGATGTTGAGCAGTGTCAGTCGCACACTGTGATATACGAATATATATTTCTATATTCATTGTTCGGCGCCATTCGGACTGTGTTTGGACGGCACACCCAGCAGGTTTCTTCGTTGTGACGTCACTTCCGGCCGTTCCCCTCGTGATGACGTCGCTACGATGTTGTGTCCGGCGCTCAGGCCACCTCGCCGCCTCCCGCCATCACTCACTCGTCAAAAAGCTATTACTACTACAGCACCCCGCCACCTCAACCTCTCCCAACCCAATCCTAAATCCATCCATATTAACTACATTATACTAACCGCCTTCTGTATCCCCCCACCACCCTGCTCCCCCACCCGTACACCCCACTCCTTCTCTCCCACCCCCACACCCCTCCCCCCACACGCCTCCCACCGCTACACCCCACCCCACTCCTTCTCTCCCACCCCACACGCCTCCCCCATCACTTACCCGTCAAGCAGCTATTAGTATTCCAGCACCCAGCCACCCGAACCCACTCCATCCCAACTCAACCCTAACCTCATTCATATTAACTACATTATATTATTAACCACCTTCTGTATCCCCGACCCGTCCCTCCCTTCCACCAATTGCATCTAATCCCCCAACATCCCTCCCCACACGCCTCCACACCCACCCCCACACCCCTCTCAACTCCTCCCCTCCCGCCCCACTCTCCTCCCCATGCCTGCCCTCCCATCCCTCCCCACACGGCTCCACTCCCACCCCCAAACCCCTCTCCACTCCTCCCCTCCCGCCCCACTTTCCTACCCATGCCTGCCTCCCACCCCCTCCCAACACACCTCCACTCCCACCCCCGCACCCCTCCCCACTCCTCCCTCCCGCCCCACTCTCCTCCCAATGCCTTCCCTCCCACCCCCTCCCCACACGCTCCACTCCCACCCCAAACCCCTCTCCACTCCTCCCTCCCCTCCCCCACTCTCCTCCATGCCTGCCCTCCACCCCCCTCCCCACAATCCTCCCCTCCCCCCCCACCACTCCTCCTCCCTACCCCGTCCCGTCCCATCTCCACCGCCTCCTCACACATCCCATCCCACCCCGCTAGGCGGCATTGTTCCAGTGCCCAGCCCTCTACACACTAAACCCTGAACCGCCAGGTTGCTAAGACTGAACTGACAACCATATGTCAGTCGTCCCCCCCTCCCCCCTCCCCCCTGGCTTGTTACCCGTGACCTTTGACCGTGCAGAGTTGACAGATTACAAAAGCAACCAGAGTGTAGGCGACTTAATGAAGCCTAAGTTGCTGCTTCAGACCTCTGCGCACTGAGGTCACAGATATCCAATTGACTGCCACTCGACTTGCCTGGAGGTGCAGGCCAAAGTTGAACCAACTCCTCTCTCCTCTCATCAGTTCACCTGGTCCCCCAGCCCACCTTGTCTCCAACTCATTTTTCCTCCAATCAGTTCACCTGGTCCCCCAGCCCGCCTTGTCTCCAACTCATCTCTCCTCCCATCAGTTCACCTGGTCCTGTACCCCAGCCGGCCTTGTTTCCAATTCATCTATACTCTCATCAATCACCTGGTCCCCCAGCCCGCCTTGTCTCCAAGTGCTCTCCCCTCTCATCAGGTCACCTGGTCCCCCATCCCACGTTGCCTGTAACTCCTCTCTCCTCTCATCAATCCAGGTGGTCCCCCAACCCGCCTTGTCTCCAATTAATTTCTCCTCTCATCAGTTCAGCTGGTCCCCCGGCCCGCCATGTTTCCAATTAATCTCTACTCTCATCAATCATCTGGTTGCCCAGCCTGCCTTGCCTCTAACTCCTCTCTCCTCTCATCAGTTCACCTGGTCCCCCAGCCCGCCTTGTCTCCAACTCATCTCTCCTCTCATCAGTTCACCTGGTTCCCCAGCCCACCGTGTCTCCATCTCCTCTCTCCTCTCATCAATCACCTGGTCCCCCAGCCTGGCTTGTCTCCAACTCATCTCTCCTCTCATCAATCACCTGGTCCACCAACCCACTTGCCTATAAACTCCTCTCTCCTCTCATCAGTTCACCTGGTCCCCCAGACCGCGCCTTACTTCCAACTTATCTCTCTTCTCATCAATTCACCTGGTCCCCCTGCCTGCTTGTCTCCGACTCATCTCTCTTCTCATCAATTCACCTTGTCCCCCAGCCTGCCTTGTCTCCAACTCCTTTCTCCTCCCATCAGTTCACATGGTCCCCCAGCACTCCTGGTATCCTACTCCTCTCTCCTCTTATCAGTTCACATGCTCCCCCAGCCCGCCTTGTCTCAAACTCATCTTTCCTCTCATCAATCACCTGGTCCACCAGCCCACTTGCACATAAACTCCTCTCTCCTCTCATCAGTTCACCTGGTCCCCCAGACCGCCTTGCCTCCAACTCATCTCTCTTCTCATCAATTCACCTGGTCTCCCAGCCGGCTTGTTCCAACTCATCTCTGTTATCATCTATTCATCTTGTCCCCTAGCCTGCCTTGTCTCCAACTTCTTTCTCCTCCCATCAGTTCACCTGTTCCCCCAGCCCACCTTGCATCCAACTCCACTCTCTTCTCATCAATTCAACTGGTCCCCCGTCCGCCTTGTCTCCAACTCCATTCTCCTCCCATGTGTTCACCTGGTCCACCAACCCGCCTTGCCTCTAACAGCTCTCCACCAACTCATTCACTACTCATGGGTCGATGTGCTTCACAGTCATGTCTGAGGTACCGTGCACCAATGATGTGTGGTTAACGATTAAATACTGTCCCTGCTATAACTATAGTTTCACGAGCATATTCAGCTGTGCATTACAACACAATGCAGCAGCCGATTGAGACTCTGATCTTAATGTTCTATATCTAGAAATAGTTTGTCTACAGTAGAGCGGCCTACATTATGACTAGTATTTCATTTTAAATTATTTCTTTGTTTGTTTAACGACCCCCCAGCACAAAAAGTAGACATCGGCTATTGTTTTTTTAATTATCTCATGAAACTGGGGCATTGTCGGTGGTAGATGCAGCGTTGGTTATGCCCAGGTCACGAATGCTGCGGGCGCCGTACGGTGCTGCGCTGTGCGGTGTGTCTTGCAGTTTATGCAAATGTTATGGTGTTATGCCCCGCAGTTTATCTCTTCCCAAATTGTACAGTTTGTCTTGATTATATACACTTATTTAATACCCAAAATAAGTCATAACTTTCTTAATATTGATCACACAAACATGAATTTTGTACCATATTGATATTCATTTTATACCCTTTTCATTGATGTCAACAAAGGTAACCAAACGGTGTTGTGGAGTCTGGATTGCCAAAATTGCGGCTTGTGGTGCTGCGATTTTTCGAAATTAAGATAACTCCAATTTAAAAATACTGCAACACCTTTCGCCGAGCAAAGAAAAGTACGGTCACTGTATGGTCACCATAACACACCGTGCAGTCACCATGCGGTCTGGCCGATGCGGCGAGTTACGGTCGCCGCAAGCACGCCGTAACGCATTTGTGACCGAGGCATTAGTTGGATGGTTGGTTGTTGGAGTTTTACGTCCTTGCAACCTATAGATTCATATCAGGAAGGGTAGCACCTTGTGACAGTGGGCACTCATGGCAACTTTATAGTGCTACCCACTGGGAGACCAGGCCACCAACACAGTGACCTGATATCCCACTCAGTCACATTGTCATGACAATGAGCCAACCAGTCCTTGCCCTGTCCTAATAATGCTGAGTGCCAGACTAGGAAGCGACAAGTATCAATATCTAAGTCACTGGTTTGACTCGACCAGGGTTCTAACCAATGGTCAAACAATCTACCAAAACGGGAGATGGACGCTCAACTCATTCGGCCATCGCGTGTGCTCCCGTTGGTTCCGTACTAAGCAGTAGTCTTGGAGAAAAGCAGGAGGGCACCAACAACAAGTTAGTTTTATTTAACGATACCTCTAGAGCACATTGAATTTAATCAGTGGCTATTGGACCTCATTCCCTCATCACACCAAACTAGTTCTCACTATCTTCTTGAAAATGTTGCTGAAGGACTCAAACTGTGTGTGAATGGAATGGATGTAGTAGCAACTTTGTATGGATTGTTTTATGAATGGAATGGTTGGGCTAGAATGGAATGGTGCTCTATCACTTTGAGCATGCCCAAAATATTCTTGCAGCCATGTTCTACCCCGACCACATCCCATTTTAGAACATGGTCGGACGTTTTGAGAAGTAGTTTGGTGTGATGGGGGTGTTAAACAGGACGGCACCAGGACCGGCTGTCACGGCTTCATCTAGATAGGATCAAATTATATCTAGATAGGTACACACATAATAATGGTGATTGTCTTACTAACCGTGCATATATAAGAGAGTAAAATTAGATATAAGTTTCCTAAGAATCTTGACCGGACAAGAATCGAGTGGTATTAATCCAAATCGTGGCTGGTACAAGTACTCCTTCACCAATTATACTCGCATAATACAGTTGTGTCACCTGTCCTGCTCTACGTGACCTTCCATGACCTGACATGACCTACATGTCCTGCCATTCCATGCGTGGCCTGCGGGACCTGCGTGACCTGCGTGACCTGTGTGACCTGCGTGCCCTGCCTGTCATGCGTACCATGCGTGTCCTGCGTGCCCTGCGTGCCCTGCTTGCCCTGCATGCCCTGCGTACCTTGAGTGCCCTGCTTGCCCTGCCTGACCTGCCTGACCTGCCTGACCTGCCTGACCTGCCTGACCTGCCTGACCTGCCTGACCTGCCTGACCTGCCTGACCTGCCTGCCATGCCTGCCCTGCCTGACCTGCCTGGCCTGCCTGAACTGCCTGACCTGCATTACCTGCCTGACCTGCCTGACCTGCCTGACCTGCCTAACTTGCCAAACCTGACCTGCCTGACCGGCCTGACCGGCCTGACCTAACCTCCCCCCCCCCCCCGGACCCACCTGACCCCTCTGACCCCTCCCCCCCTGACCCTCCTGACCTCATTGACCATGCCGTCTCAGCCCTGCTTAATGTGTCGCATGTGTCATTCACATCTGCAGACACCGAGCACCTCGGCTCGCCCGAGTTAAACTCGCAGCCTCTCAGCCGGCGACGCTGTGCAGTCACGCCTGTCATTGCGCAGCGAGGCGTGACGCGAGCGTTTGCAGCCTCAGCAGGCAGACCCTTGGCTGGTGTTGCTCGCTGATTTACACCTGACTCGGCAGTGAGCGACTGGGCTGGCACCATTAGACGTCACGCTCAGAGTTTTATTCCGATGCTTGCATTTAGTTTTTCTTTGGGAATTATCGTTGTTTGGGAAAGTGCAAATAAAAGACCCCTTGCTGCTTCTCGGAAAGAGTAGCCTATGTGGCAGCAGCAGGTTTCCTCAAAATAAATATGTCAGAATGACCATATGTTTGAAGTCCAATAGCCAATGATAACAGTTTAGAGGTGTCTTTAAATAAAACAAGCTTGACATTTTATGATGGTTGTTTAATATCGCAGCAGCAATCCAATGTTAGTGTTGACAAATTTATTATTCGGAGAATAAAGCTATTTACAACAAAAAAGAAAACAGGTTTAAATTAGAGTGGTGAACCCTCATGGCCGCCTTTATCGTGCTACCATATTTTGGCACCATGCCACTCTCAGGGTAACAAACTATTTCACTCAGTCATGTTATCCTGAAGCAGGCATAGTCCACTGATTTTGAACTTATGTGATACCTTTGATATAAATACTTCATTTTGACCATTTTGACCTACAAAGACTGTTTGTAACCTTTATAACAAGTGCATCCACTTTCTACCGCTACTTCTTCCATTATTAATGCATTCCCGTCCTGCCACTCCTTCTTTCATTATTGATGCGTCCCCTTTGTGGTGCTGCTTCTTGAATTATTATTGCTTCCACTTCCTGCCACTGCTTCTTTCATTATTAATGTGTCCACTTTCTGCTGCTGATTCTGCCATTATTAATGCGTCCACTTCCTGCCGCTGCTTATTCCATTAGTAATGCATCCACTTCCTCCCACTCGTTCTTCCATTATTAATGCGTGCACTTCCTGCCACTGCTTCTTCCTTTATTAATGCATCCACTTCTCTTGCTGCTGCCTATTCCATTATTAATGAGTCCACTTCCTGCCACTCCTTCTTCCATTATTAATGCGTCCAGTTCCTGTCACTGCTTCGTCCATTATTAATGTCTCCCTTTCCTGCCTCTGCTTCTTCCATTATTAATGCATACACTTGCTGCTGCTGATTATTCCATTATTAATGCGTCCACTTCCTGATGCTGCTTCTTCCATTATTAATGCATCCACTTCCTCCCGCGCATTCTTCCATTATTAATGTGTGCACTTCCTGCCACTGCTTCTTCCATTATTAATCCGTCCACTTCCTGCCACTGCTTCTTCCATTAGTAATGCATCCACTTCATGCTACTGCTTCTTCCATTAGTAATGTGTCCACTTCCTGCTGATTCTTCCATTATTAATGCATCCACTTCCTGCTGCTTCTTCCATTAGTAATGTGTCTACTTCCTGCTCCTTCATTCATTGTTAATGCATCCACTTCCTACCACTGCTTCTTCCATTATTAATGTGTCCAGTTCCTGTCACTGCTTCGTCCATTATTAATGTCTCCCTTTCCTGCCTCTGCTTCTTCCAGTATTAATGCATACACTTGCTGCTGCTGATTATTCCATTATTAATGCGTCCACTTCCTGATGCTGATTCTTCCATTATTAATGCATCCACTTCCTCCCGCTCGTTCTTCCATTATTAATGTGTGCACTTCCTGCCACTGCTTCTTCCATTATTAATCCGTCCACTTCCTGCCACTGCTTCTTCCATTAGTAATGCATCCACTTCCTGCTACTGCTTCTTCCATTAGTAATGTGTCCACTTCCTGCTGCTTCTTCCATTATTAATGCATCCACTTCCTGCTGCTTCTTCCATTAGTAATGTGTACACTTCCTGCTGCTCCTTCATTCATTGTTAATGCATCCACTTCCTACCACTGCTTCTTCCATTATTAATGCGTCCACTTCCTCTCACTGCTTCTTCGTCATTAATGTGTCCCTTTCCTGCCAATGCTTCTTCCATTAGTAATGTGTCCACTTCCTGCCACTGCTTATTCCATTATAAATGCGTCCACTTCCTGTCACTGCTTCTTCCGTTATAAATGTGTCCCTTTCCTGGCTCTGCTTCTTCCATTATTAATGCATACACTTGCTGCTGCTGATTCTTCCATTATTAATGCATCCACTTCCTGATGCTCCTTCTTCCATGATTACTGCCTGCACTTCCTGTCCCCACTGCTTATTCGATTATTCATCTGTCCCCTTCCTGCTGCTCTTTCTTACATTATTACTGTGTCCCCGTCCTGCTGCTGATTCTTCCATTATTATTGCGTCCACTTCATGCAACTCCTTGTTCCATTATTAATGCGTCCACTTTGTGCCACTGCTTCTTCCATTATTAATGCGTCAACTTCCTGGCACTGCTTATTCCATTATTAATGCATCCACATCCTGCCGCTGCTTCTTCCATTATTAATGCATCCACTTCCTGCTACTGCTTCTTCCATTAGTAATGCGTCCACTTCCTGCTGCTGCTTCTTCCATTATTAATGTGTCCACTTCCTGCCACTGCTTCTTCCATTATTAATGCATCCACTTCCTGCTGCTTCTTCCGTTAGTAATATGTCCACTTCCTGCTGCTCCTTCCTTCATTGTTAATGCATCCACTTCCTACCACTGCTTCTCCCATTATTAATGGGTCCCTTTCCTGTCGCTACTTCTTCTATTATTAATGTGTCCACTTCCTGCTGCTTCTTTCATTAGTAATGTGTCAACTTCCTGCCGCTACTTCTTCCATTATTAATGTGTCAACTTCATGGCACTGCTTATTTCATTATTAATTCATCCAGTTCCTGCCCCTGCTTCTTCCATTATTAATGCATCCACTTCCTTCGGCTCCTTCTTCCATTATTAATGCATCCACTTCCTGAACGGACTGTACCTCACAACTATCCTTGTTGCACGAGCATGGGGCATATTTATAGGGCTGCCTCCTAAATCCGTCGGGCTGCTGGTTGATGGTGATTGCATGACTAAAAAAAAACACACTCTGTGTCGTGCATCCAGCTTGTTGCGTGAGACGCAGTGCGGCCTGGAAGTCGGACACGCCCCGACAGTCGGGAACGACGCATCGTTCCACCAGCACGCCGCATCACGTGACACACCCATCACGTGACATGCATCACCTGACGTGTGTGTCGTGCATCATGGGTAAGCGATATGCATTTGTATCATCTACTCTTGTGTTCTTTTCGCGCAGTAAAGTACACATGTATACAAAGAAAAACCACTTCCCCAAGTTTGATGCATTTCCTGATATGGTGACCTTAAATGTTGCAAAAATGTCAAACTCACATTCCCTTTTTCAGTCTGGGCTTTGTTTGGTTTAGTTCAGCATATTTTGCTTTAGAACATTTTATTCTGTGATGTCACATTATATTAAAGCTGCATTGCCTGATGAAAACATCACATCTTCCAAACCGAAACATTAAACTGGAATTGATCCTATATGATCCAGTCAATTATTTTTTCTCACCACCAGGCATTTCCGTGTTATCCCCCTTGGAAGATATCAACAGTCTAGGACATTAACATTGGTGGAAAGGGTGAAAAATGCAATTAGCAGATGCGATCATGAAATATTAGTTTTCTTGGAATAACTCAGCAATGGAACATTCATTTAGCACAAAAAAGGTGCATATACCTATGTTTTCATGGGTAAGAAACATGATAAACACATCTATGAACAATTCTGATGAATTTATTATCATGAATTAAGCAAAGTACCCATTGCTGCTATGAAAAAGGATTTACATTCAGCTTCATGTCAACATACTATTCAGCTATATCCATAATCTGGCATATAGACACTTTTGTCCATGTCTTTATAGAATATAAGAGAAAGTAAATATTGTATTTCTGTCATAAATTATCATAAATTATGCAGGCAGGTCCTAAGGGTTTTATTTCCTTTGGACTTTTCATCATGATCCAATTTGTATGTGCCACAGCAATTTCGGATGGAAATGGTATTGTTCAATCAGAACCTTCAGGTCCACACACAATTTACAATTCTTACAGTGAAGCAGGTGGTTATTCAGTAATGATACTACAGTAGACATCGGGTTATAGCCATAATTATGGAGGGAAGTATCATGCCATCGAATACCTAACTTTGTCAAGAGTGATACAAATATACAAGCTCAATGCAAAAAGGAACAGCAAGTTAGTTACATGTCAGTCATGTTTCAGGATTGCCCTCCTGTTTGTCAACATAGGGACTTGTTGAGTTACAGCAACTGATTCCCTTTGCTCTCTGGCAAAAAGATGAGAATTCAATTCCATTCTCCCTGAATGCACAATGTGTTGTCTTGCAGCCTGCTTTGCAGCTGCATTGGAATGTTTTGAGTAGTTTTGCTGGGGCAGGTGGGAGGAGAGTCTGCTTTGCAACCAACTGACCGTCACCTATCTACCAACCACATTCCTATGGTTCAAGATGGGCACCCTCTCCTTTTCACTATTGGACCTGTAGAAATACTTACTGACTATGGTACTGCAGATGTTGGGTACATAACTTGAGCATCACCATAATTGGCACTCTTAGCCACTTTCTCATTGAATCATTTGTACTGTAATCGATCTAGACTTTCCACAAGGCTGATGTTATAAAGCAAATGAGGGCCTTTTCCTCAGCCTTTGAAATATCACCTTTTGTCGCATAATTAGTGTCAAAGATGTCACCCAGACAGGCAAATTCTGGACTTCCTTTCACTTTATTAACGGATGCACCCTTCCCTATGCTGTAAACCTTGAGGTTGTCTCACAACCCCGTATGGCATGGACAAATAAGATTCTTTTTGTCATTATCCCTTTCAGGCATTTTGAAGCAGATATCTCTTCAGCAGCAATTTCATCTTTCAGAAGTTTTTGGAGCAGTTTTCGTGCCTCACAGAGGTCATCATCCAAGACTTTTCATCCCCTTTAGTCTGCCTATCAGGATATGTGGAGTCATCATCTCCCAGCAAAAATCTTGGAATAGCAAAGTTGAATGCATTTGCTGCCAGGATCATGTTCAGTGCTGTTGCACTGAGAAGGTTTTCCCTTATGGCTCTTCTTACAGCCTTTCCACTCAACATGTGGTGAACTGCATTTGCAGCATATATGATCTCAGGCAGTTCTTGAACACCTGAGCCAGCCATGAGGTGGCCTGTACATCCCAAGAAACTCATTTCCATGTGGAATACCCCTAACTTCAGTAAAACTTAGTTCCAATCATTATTGCCTTCCACCAAAGCGGTTGGTCAAATGTGATCACTGGAGTGATATGATTGTGCTTAGCTAGTTCACAAATGTAGTTCAATGTCAAGTAGATGGATAGTGCTGTCTTATTGATCAGATCCATGTCAGTCATAGGCATAAATACAATGGAGCTTTTCCCTGGATGTGCTTTAGTGTGGACTGACTGTATCAACTCAGACCATGCTCACACGATCAGTGACACATCCCAAAAGACATCTATATTCTGAGTAGTGTCCAACACTTCCATAGCTTTCAAGTCTTCATGTGTCTATGGACTTCTTCCTGTGTGATCAGACTTCAAGTTCTTGATTTTGATTCTGCCAATCTTCACAATGTCTTCTGTGGCAACAGACGATTTTCACAGCTTTGCTTCTCAAATTGTCAGGTGTGTAGGCTGCAATAATACACCAGTGCTAGAAATCAGCAGGGATCGGTGGCCCGGGGCCACTCAAGATTCTGCTGTCCATTGAAATATTAGTTGTATTGAGTCAGCGATGGGTTCTTTGCATAAATTATGATCATTTATTCATCAGATTTGTTCATAAATGCCTTTATCATGTGCCTTCCCCAGGAACACATAAGTATATACACCTTTTCTTGTCCTAATTGGATATTCGATTGCTGAGTTATTGCAGGAAAACTGATATTTCATGATGGCGTCTGCTAATTGCGTTTTTCTCCCGTTTCCACTAATTTTAACATCCTAGACTTTTGATATGTTTCAAAGGGGATATAACTGAAATGCATAGTAGTGAAGAAGGTTCTGTTACAATTAGTGTGATGTTTGGCCATGCAATCGACTAGAATGACTGGACTATTAGGCTTTCTGCATTCCTTAAAAACGTAGTGGTGCGTAGAGGGACTATTAGTCTGTTTTAATAGAACATATCAAGGCTGATATCCAAAACGCTGGTGTGCACCCCAACATTTTATTTTGCATGTATTTATTTAGAATAGCTCCAAAAGTAACCTTTAAAATTGAACTTCTTGCAAATCAAATTTCAAGAGAATCATAATAATGATGAACCTAACATATTTATCATGGACAAACTATGACAGAATCTCAAACCCATCTGACTATTCACCTTTGCTAGACTGTCGGCTTAGTACCTAACTCCCAGCCTGCCCCACTGTAACAATTTCCCCCTTTTCAAGTTCCCCTGGGAAACCAGAGGGAAATTAAAAACGTTTTCAGATTCCTGGGGGGGGAATTAAAAACAGTTTTCAGATTCCTCCCCCTATTTTCAAATTCCCCCCTCTGGGAATTTAAAATTGTTTAAAGACTTTTAAAAACGTTTTAAAATTCAGACCTATAATATTTTGTTCTTAGCCATCTTGGAGACGTTTTGTGTCATTTGGGGTGAAATTTGTTTTGTTGTACTAGTAATAATTTCCATTATGCTATTGTAATGGCCCACGGCCCTCCGACTCACCCTTTCTCTCACGAAAGAACACCAAGATTCAATACAGTGTACGCTTCACCTGGTTTATTGAAACCTCTGCTCTCCGCGGTGTCAGTAGTTGTCTGACCCGCCCCCTGACTCGCCAGATCCCACATCGACTCTATAGGTGTGTGTGGGGGGGTGGGTCAACCACACGCAGTAGAGGTCAGCCCGGCTAGGGTCTGACCGGTGGTGACCCGTGCCGCCACCTAGCGCAGTGTAGTGGAACTGCGCCAGTGGCGTCGTAGTCTCCGCTGCTACCGCGTGATAGTAGAGCTCATGTTCAGACTACTACACTGCCCCCCTTAGAGTCTCACCGGTTGCAGAATGCAAACCGATGAGAATCGAGAAATGATAGAAGTCAACATGAGAACCAACTTGAAAGGGAGAGAAGCCTTACAAAGCTATGTATGTATCCTTTTGCGCAATTCCTAGACCTGCCTGCAGCGAAATAGCGATATCAATCTAGCTAGCTGCAAGGCAAACATGTCATCAGTCTAGGTGAAGAAAGAGTCTTTTAAATGAGTCGCACAAAGACGACCTCTCCCAGCCTCTATGTAGTTGGTGTATAGAATGTTTTTTGCTGGGAGAGAATTCATACCCCACAAGTGGAACCCCCTCAACAGAAGGAAGCAAGGAACTACTCAGTCCGCCCCCCGCCGCCCCCCATCTCAGAAGAACCGTTAGCGGGGCGCTCCTCCTTCTACGCGGAGCGGCTCCTCTTGGAGCTTCCTCAGCCCGTCCTCCTTGTGCCCGCGTCGTCTGGCCAGTAGATCACAGACGGTATTACACCGCGGACACGCCACGCCACCGCACCCAGGACCCGTCACGCTCGGTGACCCGCTCCGGTGCAGAGTGCATGAAAGTAGAAGGGCGGTGTTACTTATAACAATTGAGAAAGTCTCCGCAGATACAACGTTCAGGAATGCAATACATTTCATAAGAAGCAATGGGCGCCAGCAAGAACCCGGCCTCCTACAAAGAAATTACACCCCATGTGCATCCTCCCCTGGTATAACAGGAGCCGACGCACACGCTGTCAATCATGTTCTGCCGGAAGCGCTTACTATAGTAGTAATTTAAAATAAAGAATGCAGCATAAAATAAGAGCCAGGGCGACACTGCATAGGAAAATTCTTAGTGTAAAATGGACAGTGTCTACCCACCAACTCCCACACCATCGACCACCTTGTTCCACTAAATAAATTTAGAATATAATATTTCCTAATAGTGTGGAACAAGGAAGTCAAGAACGGGGTGAAAGTCGAGGAATATTTTTTTGTAAATAATTTAGTATATATATATATATATAAAAAAAATTATTCCGACCCCTACTGCAGAAAAATAGGCAGAACACAAGAAGCTAGATCCTCCAATCGGGAGAAAGCTAAGCTCTTCACCATAACATACATCATAAACAACCGTACTGCCAAAGAAAAATAATATTGGAATAGAGCAGTACGATATGCTAAATACATTATGGCTATCAATGTAAAAATAGCACCGTAGTACTAGAAAAAGGTATATACAATGTTATATTAGCAACAATACACATATATATACAAGGCGGTAGCCACCTCCTTAAGGGAGATGAACATATCAGAAAAAAAAAATTATTTTATATAATATTAATGTATATATTTATATAAAAAAAACAATAACCG